>CAAKHD010003498.1:8027-24817 GCA_901007705.1 Fistularia tabacaria | reverse complement strand
CCCGTCACGATAATTATCGGGGGGCCCCACCGACCCGCCGGGGCCCCGCAACCGTTTCAACCCCGCCCCCCCCCCCCCCTCCCCCGCCTTCCTCCTGATCGGCGCGACCCTCCGGTGCCGATTATCTTCTGGATGTGAAAATAGGAGCTTCCTGCCCGAAACCACTTCTTTCTTTCCCCATGTGACCTTTTAAAACGCAATCCAAACATCACTTTCGGTGAGGCGGTGTCGTAATCTCATCATCGCGGCAACTCTTCAGGGCCGGCTGTTCAGTTGGTTGTCAAACGGACCTAACGAAGGAGCAATGACACTAAAAAGTGCAAAAAGAAAGCGGAGAAGGAGCAGTAAGGACGTTAATATGGACTCAAGGGAGAAAAATGGAGGTAAGAAAAGGAAAAAATCCTCCAGATTCTAATGCCAGTGTTGAGCCGCTGAAATGACCGTCAGGAGTCTCAGGACCATTAGGACCATCAGGACCGTCAGATCGATCAGGACCGTCTGGGCCATCAGGACTACCAGGAGCATCAGGACAATAAGGACTGTAAGGACTGTCAGTACCCTCAGGACTACCAGGACCATCAGGTTGATCAAAACCAATGATGACCATCAAAGCCCTCAGGACCCTCAGGATCCTCAAGACGACCAGGGCGATCAGGATTGTCAGAGCCAACAGAACCATCAGGACCAACAGGACCATCGGGATCCACAGTATCCTCAGTACCCTCAGTGCCCTCGGGACCATCAGGACCATCAGGATCCTCAGGACCATCGGGACCGCTTTCCCCTGCCGAGGCGTCTCTGGTTTTCTTTTCGTCCGTGGGAGGTATGAGAAGTAGGGCCATGTGCCCGGACCGCCAGCCAACAGCACGTCAAGTAAATCTCCTGTAGATGACATTAGAATGTATAAAAAGGAGAGACGGTGAACTTCTTAGGTGGATTTACTGTAAGTGCAGCTTGATATCAGATGTTTGGGGGAGGGTTTCAAGGCTCATTTATGCTCATGGATCGAGCCTTCTGTTCGTCCTCTGCGTTCATTTACTGTACAATTCAGTATGCTTTCGGGGAGCTCTCCGATATGTGACCGAACGCAGAAAACGGAACAGTACCACTGGAAGTCATTGGGGGGCAGCGCTGCGCGGTATGCTTCAGTGTAACCAGCAAAAAGAAAAGAAGAAGAAGACAACATGTCATTGGTAGAATAAATGTCCACCGGCATATACTCCACCGCCTCTTTTTTGTCTCTTTCTGTCGTTTCGGAACCTGGAAGCAAACTCCCAACTCTGCGCCGCCCTCTAGTGGGTGTTTTGTTCAGCAGCCATGGTAACGTGAGGCATGCATGGGAAGTACGTGGGTTGTATGATTGAAACGGACTTTCTGATGTAGCTACGTAATGTGAACACAAATGAGCCTTGAGATGAGCCTCAGAGCTCCGCGTGAAGTCACCGATTCAGACCCGCCGTGCCGCCGAAGGATTTTCCCAGCGGTTTGACCATATTCAAAGCCTCCATTGTTTGGGTTTTATTTTTAGCTGTCAAATTAAATAAAGACGAAAAGGACAAACGCGTCCAAAAGTGGCCGTTCCGTTTCAATTGACCATCGCACTCCTGCTTTCTAAAGTTTGAAACGTCCACCTTTTTATGGATGATTGATGCTTTTTGTTTGCAAGTAAGAGGAAGTGCTGACAAGTATTTCCAGTCAGGTGGGAGGAGACAGAAGGAACGTGTGAACCCTCTGTCAACAGAACTGCTTCCACCCAACGGGCAGTTCATGCTCCCCGTGCTCACCCGGCGTCCTCTGTGTCGTAGTTTGTATGAGGAGTTCAAGAACCCCCTTCTGTTTCCAGCCGAGGCTGAGAGGATCGGGCCGTTCCAACAGGCGGAACATAAAACACCGGGCTGTCACTCGGGGGCCCCGTCCTCGGCGTAACTTTCAAAACTTGCAAGAATCCGTTGGACGTTTGGGTTTGATTTGTGGGGAACATCGATCACGCGCTCCCCGAGGTGGAAACGTCTCCGCCGTGAACATTAATCTAGTGATCTGTCCTAACTACCGGTCCGGTAGTTCAGAAGGAAAGTTACTGTCTGGATCGGACACCCGCTTCCGTTCTTTACAGTTGTTGTTTTTTCCCCCGACGTCGATGAGATACGCACTCCTGTTGAGGACGTCGGTTCCTCGGGGCTTTTCTGTGGCAGGTGGACGAGACCTTCACCGAAAACAAACATCCCATTATTTATTCATTCCCGTGAGGAGCGGTTCAACAATCCACATGATTGTGAGTTTCCATCTTGTTCTGGTTCGTTACCGCTTGTCTCGATGACTGAAGCCCTCTGTGACCTCTTGCTCGTGGTGGAACAAGCATTCCCATGTGTTTTTCTCAGGTACCCATTTCTTTTCTGCATCATTTTGATCTGTTCATTGAAGTTTAATCACCTTTCCACGTCATAGTTTACTGGGCACTCCCGTCCGCACTTCCATCATCCACTCAGTAAATCTACGGGTAAAAGTCTGACCTCATCTCCCTGAACCACGTCTGTGGAAAATGGACTGGATTCCACCCCAAGATAATTAGACTAACAATTAATCTCAAGTCGAGATTTATTTTCTATGCGGTGCCAAATCGCAACCCAGTTGGCGGATGACACTTTCCAGGTCTGGAACACGCTCTTTAAGATGATCCACAGAAACCCAACGTTGCTCCCGTACTGCTCTCGGAGGCAGCGGCAAAGAAACACGACCTTTGAGAATCTTTGGAAGGATCTGATCTCAATGTGGGCGGCCTTCTGCTTTGACCGGTCAGGGGAGAAAGAGTGAGACAAGAGAGAGATGGAGGGTTGGAAGGGTGCGAATGATCTCTTACTGCAAGTAACAGAGGTGCCAACAGTTACACGGTATTAACAGAAAGCATGTATTGTTAGTTTTAATACTCATGAAAGACTATGGGGCTAGCCTAGCAACAGCTCTCCGCTTCCTTAACTGTTTCAAGTTTTAGTTATGCCGCCGTAAGCTCACTCTGCTGAAGGATGTCCCATGTTGGACTTCTCTCCTTCCGATCCTGTCCGCACTGATGTCCCTTGATCAATGCGTGATAGCACCTTCTCTCAAGTCCTCGGGGGCGTGGCTTGATCTCCTGCTCCGGGCATCCACCACTGTTACTGTCAAGTGGCAAACTCCCAAAATAAGAAATCAATTAGCGGTACAAGTTCTGCGTTCTGGTCCGTCACCTCATCTTCCACCTTTCTGTCTGAGTGGGTTTTTTTCAAAATGAATGAACCTGAGGACTCGAGAGAAGATAAGAGGTTATCGACGTGAGCGCAGACTGGATAAGAAGGCTGGGAGGAATGAGAGAGGTGCATCATGGGATACCCCTCAGCAGAGTACGCCTATGGCAGTGTAACTAGAGGCCGTTCTTTGTTTATTTTGTTAAGATCTTCGTGTTTTCACATCTTTCTCTTGATAAATGGCGACTTCTGAGCAAAGAACATCTGGTGAGCCGTCCCAATGGAGCTTTTGGGTTACGTAGACGTCACATGTATATACGATCCGGCAAATGTAGGGGGTAACAAATAATTTGTCGTCCTGTCTCGTGGATCTAAATATCTAACCGCAGCCGCTGTCTGCGCAAGCACAGAGCCCACAACCGACATCAAGATGTTACAGGATGTTTGGCTGCAGCTTCAGAACATAGGGCCGCGTTGACGACCTCGCTGTTTGCATAAGCAGAAAAATGACTCATAAATATCTATGGCCGGCCAGCGCCAGGTTCTGAAGTTACCGTGATGATTCCCAGATAAGAATAAAAGAGAGAAAAACAGCAGTTTTTCCCAGATTTATACCTTTTAACGCTGAAAATATTGAGAGGATGATCTATCTCTGATGCTCAGATGTGTGTCAGCATGCGTGGACGGGATGGAAATATTGCGCGGAAACAGCAGGGGACGTCAGAAGTCGAGCCGGCGAGACCTCAGGTTGTAACTGCAGGGCTCCTTTGCAGGCCTTTGACCGGTTTGATCCAGCAGACTAGTTTAAACCTGCGAAAGATGCACACACACAAAAAGTAGTGGTTAGTGCTTCTGCCTTAAAGCAAGAACATTCCAGGTTCTCCGATTTGCTACCGCAGTCCAAAACATGCGGTAGAACCTAAATTGTCCAAATGTGGGAATGACAGTGAATTGTTGTATTTCCATACATGGCCCTGTGATTGAGTGGTCCTTGGGTGAACCCCGCCTTTCACCCAATGACAGCTGGGAACTCGGAGTGCAGGATGAGCAATTTCCACAGTCAATATCATGCCTAACATGGAGAAGTGTGGCGATGAAATTTTGGTTGGCCAGGACTTCCTTTCAAACCTATATATATATATATATATATATATATATATATATATACACACACATACATATAAATATGTGTATATATGTGTGTGTATATGTATCTATGTGTTCGTATATATGTATGTATATATACATATATACTGTATGTACACGCATATATGTATACACATGTATGTATATACACATATATACATAAATATATATATGTGTGTGTGTGTGTGTGTATATATGTATATATATACATACATACTTACATACATGTGGATAAATATGTGTATATATTTATGTGTGTATATATGTATGCATGTATGTGTGTATGTATATGTGTGTGTGTTTATATATGTATGTATGTGTGTATATATATATGTAGTGTATATATGTATAAACACACACACATATATATACTGTATGTACACGCATATATATGTATACACATGTATGTATATACACATATATTCATAAATATATATGTGTGTGTATATACGTATATCAAGAATCAGGACGCTTTTCTTGTCATCTTACTGGTTCCCTTACCATTCAATTACTGTTCTGCCGTCCACAGTGCATTTGGCCGACATGCAACTGGGGAGCGAGTAAACACGTCAGCCATGGAAGGCGCCATGTTGTGTAAAGAAAGAGAGGAAAAGGAGGGTGAGGGGGAGGGAAGGAAAAGGGGAAAAAAAAGCCACTCCCAAACACAGTTCCTGTCGGGGGGGCTCAGTGTGGCATTGGGAAAAAAAACACCTCAGCACATAAGCGACATCAGAAGACATGACAACAATACTCAACAAGACAACAAGACAAGACAACAAGACAACAAGACTTGCACGTGTGGGAGGGGGGGAGGGTGTTTGGGTGGGGGTGGCCAGGTGTCGCAGCGCAGACACAGGAGGACGTGCACGCTGCACAACCGCCGGCGTGGGGTTGAGGGAGGTGAATGTGTATCGTGTGTCTTCGTGTGCGTGGATGCGCGAGTCTCCATTACAGTCCCGCCCGATCGTCTCTAGCGCCTGATGGTGATGACGAAGGCACGCCCGTTGCCGTGGAGACGACCTTGGATGGTTCAGATACAGAGACAAAGTTCGGCGGAGGAAGACGGTGATGGGAGGGAATCGGGGAGGGGAGCATCTTGTCTGCATTCCATCCAGGAGAGTGTAAAGATACCATCCTTCCAAGGCCGGTGTCGGGGGGGGGCAATGAAGATTACAATTGTTTTGGGTTCAGGCAGACGCTTAAGTCTTTTCTGGTTCTCCCGCTGGATCCGATTGCCCGAATTAGGCAGCTAATTTCCTTCGAGCCAAGCCGTCAACCTCTCCAAGTTGGTGTCCATCTTTGACAAAGGCCCACTTGGTCTACGACAGAGTTCGTCTATCGTTTTGAGTCTGAGTGTGACCAACCTTGCCCATTCCTCGTACCGTGACTGACAGCTTGTCAAGAACTGCCAGCTTCTTCCACATTTTGCAATGAAATCAGGAAACTGCCGGCTTCGAACAGCAGCATACCTGTTATCATGAATCCAATCCTTCAGCGTCCTCCAAGGAAAGGATCGACAGGAAACGCGATCCTCCACTCCTCCCGGGAGTCCATCATGTATAGTTCGGTCGGGGCATCACCTTCTCCCTGTCTTCTTAAAAACTTTGGTCAATGACGTTGAGAGACCAGTTATTTCCATTTTTGGGTATTTTGGGTTTCAGGCAAAGTGCAAAAGAGAGTCTCCGATAGTTCAGACAGAGAAGGCACGAGACAAAGAACAGCAAGCAGGGAAGATAAGGAAAAGCGTCCGCCTTCGTTGAGAGCCAGTAATGAAAAATGAATTAAAATACGTATATCTATATCTATATATATATCTATATCTATATCTATATATATATATACACACACACAGGTGTATATATACATATATACATACAAATATTTATACACACATGTATATATACATATATATATGTATATATACATGTGTAGAGATACAAACACACAGACACACACACACACACAATAATATATATATATATATATGCATAAATATATTCAGTTTTTATTGTAATATCCTCTGTTTTTAAATTTCATCCTGAATAAAATGGACCGAAAGGCTCCTGAAAGCCTCGCAAACTCAAACAGGCCTCTTTATAAATGTCTTGCAAAGCAGCCTCTGCTCATTTCCGTTGTAACCCAAGGAAAAAGCCCCCGAAAAACATTTTTTCCGTGACTTTCTGCCTCATTTGTCTGACTCTTTCAAAGCGATGTCAGAGGTCAAACAGACTTCTCGCTCTCTTTCTCCCTCTCTCTCCCTTTGACCTTTGCTGACCTTGAGCGCCGTTGCAGCCACCGCAGCGGTCAAAGGTCAACCACTGCTGCAAACCGCTGGCTAATAAGCTCAGGAGCCCTCAGGTGGCAGCCTGATTGCGTTTCTTCTTCGGGGCCCGAAGCCAAGAGGAATGTTTGGTTTAAGCGCGAGAATTTGGATCCTCGTTACGATTTTTAGGTGATTCCAGCTCGGAGGGAACGTACTGGACCGATTTTCTCCTCCTTCATCTGCTGCACTCAAGAGAGACAGAGAGAGCGAGCAGAGGTCTCGGCGGCGTCGGAGTCGTTTTTCCAACTGCTTGACTTTTACTTGACACCGGTGTTTAGTTAGTCTCTGTTTAACTGCTGGTTATCTCCAGGCGCATCGCGTCTGGCCTCGACAAATAAACCCCCCGGTCTGATCTCATCTCCCTCCGTCTGCCATTCATCATTACACCGGCCCGGCTGCGGTTTACTTCCCCGGATCGCTTGTCGGATCTTCTCTCCCCCCCCGCCCGCATCGTCTCGGCTGCAGTTTCGCAGCTCCACTTTTAACGTTTGACAAGCTTTAATGCACTAATCCCTCTGTTTTTTGAGTCCTCGGCTGAGGGTTCTGTTTTGGTTTCTTCTATTTCATCATCAGCCCCGTTGACCCCGAGGTCGTGGGGATGCCGGAGCTTATCCCGGCTGTGATTGGGCGAGAGGGTTCGCCCTGGGGATCACCCCCAGGGATCACCCTGGATGGGCTTTGGTTAATCAATCGCAAGGCCACGTATAGAGACGTATAACCATTCACTCCTTCATTCACATGCAATTTAGAGTCTCAGATGAACCTGCTGCATGTTTTTTTGGACTGTGGGAGGAACCGGGAGGAACCCCACGCAGACACGGGGAGAACAGGGGGACTCGACAAAGGATGACCCCCAGTCGGGATCCAACCAGGGACCTTCTTGCTGTGGGATGTTAGTGGTGGGATGTGGGATGTGATCGCTACGTCCCCACGCCACCCCTTTACTCTATTTTAGTTATTTTTAAACATCCCGATCTTTATCACCTTTCTCCCTGGCGAAGCGATGGAGGAACCGGTTCGCGTCGGACGACGGATCCAAGTTTCGATATGTTTCCACTTGTCTGGGACCAGGAGGGGGGTTCGTCGCCCCAAGGCTACCGCGTGATTGACAGCAATGCGACACCAGGAGTCAGGGGAGGGCAGGGGGCCCAAAAAAACCAACAGATGCCTCGCAGAGGTCCCCATTTTGCTCTACGTGTTTTTTTTCCTGATGTCTCGGATGATAAGCGAGAGAAAAAAAAAACAGTTTTTTTTTCCATTTGTTTCTTTTTTCCGAACTTTCAAGAAATGGCCTGTTTCATCACGAACGGCTTAATTCACTTTTGACCGATTTATCCCCGACGGCACCGATTTACGGATTTATGACTGTCCCATGAACTTGCTGTTCGCCCCGGCGGCCATCGGGGGTCAGCAGAGCTCTCTGCGGAGGGCGGGGGGCTGCCGGGGCTGATGGGTTGTGGTCCTGGGTGATATCATTTTCCCCCAGTTCCTCCTCGCTGCAGCGGCAGAAACAGATGAGGTGAGGCCAGGAGATTTTTCCACTACCACATTCAGCTCCGGGCCGCCGCGTCTGGAAAGACAATATCTGCAGAACGAGGTCATCAGTCAGAGCGAATGACTTTTTGTCGAAAAACAGAGTGCCACTGATTCTTGTCTGGAGAGCTTAAACATGCATGTCTTTTACATATGGTGGGTGTTGGGAGGAGTCGCACAAAGAACTTTTTTTTTTTTCTCTTATCCAATCCGACACCTCCACATGGTCAACGTTTGATCATTGGACATCTCAGGCGAAGGAGAACTCGTCCGATGATGTCATTTGCATCGGCGAGCGATGACATCGCCCGGGATCGGGGGGGGTCAGGTCCCTCTCAAAGCCGCTCATAGGGCCGTGGATCAAGGCGCTCGCTCGGGAGGCCCCCGGGCTCCGGGGTTCCCGCTTCCTCTTCGGTCCGCTTTCCATCGAGGCTGCTTTTACCTTCGTATTATCACCTCGAGCGTCTGCGGAATTAAGAACGCCCGGTGATTTAGGGAGTAAGAGAAAAAATCTTGGCCGGGAAAACCAACAGTAGATGCTGCGAAAACCGCAAGGCAGAACCGAGCCATCTGATTTGCCGGAGCGGCGCAGATGTGATCAATCAAAATTAGATAGATACGCCATTTCGTTTCGCCGGGACAAGAGAAGATGTTCCGGCCGAAACCCGCAATTTTTGAAGATCTCGGGTTCTCGCGACATCTGCTGATCACTTTCCCCTCTGCTCCCTTTCTGTTTTTTTTTAAATCCTGCGGTACAGACGACGGCCCGTGCCGGTAACCACATGTTCCTTGAAGATGTATTTAGCGGCGGCCCTTTGTGTTCCCTGCAGAATGATGCCTTTCTGGTCAATGACATCACTGACCCGCCGCCGCTGCCGCCGCCGCCGCCGCCGTCATCCAAGCCCCCGCGACGCGCACGACGTCACAAGATCACCACCTTTCGAGTATAAAATCCTCGGACTGCCTCGGGAAACCGGTGATTCAGTCTTCAGGCATTCAGCTGCCGTTAGCAATACGTCGGGCAGGGGGCGGGACTTTGAAACGATTTTTACAGGCCGCTGACGGGGCACATGTGGAAAGCAAAAAAGAAAAAAGAGAAAGATTATTGGTGATAATTGTGGGCAAAGTGACCTCTTAAAACAACAGGCCTTTCTGTTGCATTGCATCGCGGGGGCCCCTCAGTGTGGAAACCCGCGCTCGGAACGGGCGGGAGCCGCGGCGTCTCATGAAAAACATCTGCGCTGTGGAATGCTCCGCTCCAATTATTTATCGGTGCGACGACACAACAACAACAGAAGGTGTTGCCCAGATGTTTCTTTTTTCTTTTTTCCAAACCGATATGGACTGATCTGAACCGACACACATCGTTTGACTTTACTCTCCAATCAGCTCGACCGTTGGATTGGTCCCTGCTTCATCCCGGCGGGTCCTTTACCGCTAAACAAAGTGGATGCTACGGTGATGGACAGGCCGACAGATGAGGTTAGATGGGAGTTTATGTTGTTCGCAGTTGATGCTGTGACGTGTAGTGACAGCAGGGAGCAGGTGGAGGAACATCGAGAGGGTTGGAGACAGAATCCATGAGTGTGAACAAACCCAAGAGGAACGGTGAGGCTACAGGGAGTGGAGATGGAGATGGAGATGGAGATGGAGATGGAGATGGAGATGGAGATGGAGATGGAGATGGAGATGGAGATGGAGATGGAGATGGAGATGGAGATGGAGATGGAGATGGAGATGGAGATTGCGGAGGTGCGAGGAGTACCTCGGGTCAACAGTCCGGAGCAATGGAGAGGATGGAGAAGAGGTGGAGATTCGTGGGCAAGAAGGGATGGAGAAAAAAGTCGGATGCGGGAATAGAACAGAAAGGTGTGGAAGATCAGCCATGGTGTCTGGTTCAGAGACACTGAGAAGTGTGATGGTGGGTCAGGCCAAAAATGCAGAGGCAGAGGAGAGATTCCAGAAATAAAGTTTTAGGACAAGAAACCCAGGTCAAACTGTCACCACATCCCAAAAAACAAAACTCACTGTGTCTGCGAACAGGAACAGAGAACAACTATGCTGCGAGGGTAAACACTCAGGACCAAATCAAATACCGCACTCCGAAATAATGAAAACAGAGAACAAATAATAGCGAGGACAAACATACTCGGCAAAATCGAAACGAACCGTCTCTCTCCACGAGGCACCGTTACCAAAAGGGGGAACACAAAATCGAAAAACAACAACATAAAAGGCTATGAAGTATTAAATGGACATTTCGATGAAGCTTCAACGGCAGTCTGACACCAAGGATGTTAAAATGTAACATATTTCAGTATGTATGTATAAAGGGATTGAGCTGGCTGGCTTGATCAGGGCCGTCTCCGTCGTCCCCATGACACGCAGCACCTTGGACTGGCCCGATTTTTCCTTGACGGCACTTTTTTGTCACCTAAGGGACCCGTCAACAGCGAGGAAGATTACGAAAAAGCCAAGTACCTCCGCCCTGTCTGAGCGGCTCCACCGTCGGCCGGCGAAGCAAATCGTTCTCACACGCGCAAGAGCGACCGCACAAAGGCCGCCCCACAAAGGTGCGGACCACAGGCGGTCCGTCCACGGGCGGTCCATCCACGAGCGTCTCATGGGGGCAAAGATGAAGATGTTGAGGTGATCTTCGCGAGCGAGGAGGATGAAGAGGGTCAGGAATGAGTCCATCAGAAGGACGTGTCAGATGTTGAGGATCTGGGTCGGAGAGTTGGAGATTTATGGACGGAGGGAGGAAGTTAGTCATTGTGAGTGAAGCGGGTGCGGAGGAGAGGGTTCAATGGAGGCAGATGATTGGCCGTGGCTCCCGCTGAAGAGAGCGGCTCAAAGGAAAAGAAGAAGGTGGATGTCGGAAAATGAAGCCGTAACCGTACGAGTTCAGAAATCTCCCCGGGGCTTTGCCAATGCCAGCCCACTCTGATAGATTGACTGATAGTAAATTAGATTTTTTTTTTTTTTTTTTCAGTCATTAGTCAGCAGTTTTTCCAGTCGACCTTGTTTCAAACACTGATCACGGAGGATCAGCCCGGACATTCCTTTGGGTTATTACTAGGTGCACTGATGCAGGATGAGTTCGTCGTCCAACGCCAGAGGAGCATGTAAATCACGGCAGCTGACAGACGGTGGAGACGGTGAGCGAAAGGCAAATTATTGATAATTACTTCATTCTGTTGGCCCGTCGGTCCGTTCAAATTTCTCACACGACATACATCTAGGTATATTGGACGTGGGAGGATCCTGTGTTTTCGCTAATCCCGTTCAAGGAGATCGGTAATTAAATGGAGGGTAGACGAAAAGTTCATCACTTCTTTCCTAGCTGATGTATCGGAACGCAGGGCCATCATTTTTCAACGGTTCCAGTCAGATTTGACTAAACGGCGCCAAATTACAACCCAGTTGCCTGATGATGCTTTTCCATGGAGACCACACTCTTAAAGATGATCTACACAAATCCAACATTCGCCCGCAAGCACTGAGCGACGGGGGCGAGGAAACCACCTTTGAGCGGACAGAATCCAAGGACGAGAGAGGACAGGGATAGAGAGCAGGGTTGGGAGGGACGGCTACATATGATCTCTTCCTGCTAATAGCAGTAGAGCTAACACTTACATGCTAATTGCTCAAATGAGCCATCAATAGCTTAAATATTCATAAAAGAAATCACAATAACTGGGTGGGTGCCCAGCGCAGAAGATCAAGCCACGCCCCCAAGGACAGGATTGGAAGGAGAGAAGTCCATCATGGGACATCCTTCAGCAGAGTAAGTCAATGGTGGCATAACTTTGGGGCTAGCCTAGCAAACAATGCTACGCTTTCTCAATGGTTTTTAAACCTTTAGTCAAATCGCAAAGTCCCCAAGTGAGAAATCGATTAGCAGTACAAGTTCTGCGATCTGGCCCGTCACCTCACCTTCCACCCTTCCGTCTGAGTGAGTTGTTTTTTTTCTGCTCTGGATGTCAAAGGCCGATGTAGATGAATTTCTGCCCTGTCAAACATCAGCAAAATAAATCTAGCAGACGTCCAGCCTCTTATATAAAGTCGAGGTTTGGCTTCCACTCCAAAACAAACATCTGTTTGTCATCTGCGAAAAATGTGGGGAAAATATCGCGCAGCGTCGCTGTCAAATATAGTAAACGGAGCTGAAACGCTGCCATCTCTTGACGCTGCACTTGTTTGAGGTAACTTACGATTGTCCTCCCCGAGATATCGACGCTAATGCCCGGAGAGGTCACGCGCGAACAAGCCTCTTGTGTCTCCGTCCATACTGAATTATTCAGCGGCGCCATAAACATGGGAATCTCCGGCGGAAAGGACGGACGTTTAAACGCTCTGCGGAAAATAGAACCAGATACACTAAATCTCCCATTGATCCTCAGACTGAACCTCCAGGCTGCTGGATGTTCATGACGACGATGATGATGATGAGGCAGCAGCTTCATGTCGTCCAGGTGTGGAGCACATGTTCGCCGCTGATGTTCTACCGAAAGCCGCCCCGACTCCCGTTCTGGCCGTATCCAGGCGACGAGCTGAGCGTTTTCTGTCTATTACGTTTATTTGCGTCCACGCGCCGACCAAACGCGGGCCAGACAGCGCGGTCGGGGGGGGGTTCGTCGGGTCGGCAGACGGTAAATCAAGCTCGTCTGCCTCCTTTTCATCGACTCACGTCCTCATATATCTGTCGGCATTCAACCGCAGACTCGGACCAGGCGGGACGGGCTTTTTTGAAGAAGTGGCTGTTTTGAAGGATTCGAGTCGCGGTTCAACACTTGAATCGCCCGGCATCTTGACTTCCGTCACACGTGGACGTCGGTTCAAACAGATCAGGAAGGGGCCGCTGGAACAAATAAGAGTTGTCGGTTTTAACGCCCTCGGGGCGAGGGGGGTCAAGCTTTCTGTCAACGGGACAGAGGAGACAGTATCCAGGCATACCGGCACTCCCTTGATGATTTGACTCCCGCACTGGTTGGGTGGGCGTTTCCGTACAGACGTCAAGATCGGCGGCATCCTCAATGAACAGCGAGGACACTTACGACTTAACATCTACTCGTTTGTGTTCACAGGTCCTAGTTTACAAACCCCCAAATCCCCCCCCCAAAAAACCCAGAAGTTGCCTTCAACCTGTTGTGGCTAGGTTGAGAGATCGGGGGCCTCCCTCCACTTGGAAGGTTGGTGGTTCGATTCCTGGCTCTCCCCCCCGGTGAAGTGACCTTGGGAAAGGTCGCAACCCTAAATTGCTCCAGATCGCCTGGCTAGCTAGCGCCTTGCAGAACAGCTCTGTCGCCGTCGGTGTGTGAACAAGTGAATGCTATCTAGTTTTACGCGCCTCAATAAGCGAAGACCAGTATCTCGAAGTGGCTGCGTGAATATCGACAATTTTGAAGACCTGTTTGTTTTTCTTGAATCAGAGAGATCTTTAAATACATTTGGCTTCATTTATGAGTCAGTAAAAGTTTTTTAACCGCGACTGGACTGTTTTATTCCTTATTTCGAGAGCAGCTGCGATAGAATGGGTTTCGAAAGAATAAACAACATTTGTCTGTCCATTGAAATGAAAAGAGCTGAGAAAAAGGAACAAACAAAGCAAAAAAAAAGGGCCACAAAAGTGTCGTATCACTGGGCAGAGATTCAGGGCCGCTCTGTAAAACCGAAGATAAATGAGGTTGTCAGGATAATTAGTCCCGTTAAGTCAGGATTTCATCTTTATCTCGGTCCCTTGGGGGCGTCTGGGAATTTTATGTGTTTTTCGTTCGGCAATAAATAATACAAAGCGACTCTGCGCTCACTTTCTTCGCTCCTGTCTGAGGGGAGAACTCTGGGTCGAGCGGGACTTGAAAAGCTCTGCGCTCTCATATCGGGGGGTTACCGCTGTCGCTGTTACTGCGGATAATGCCCTGAAATCTCTGCGCTCTCCGCGGAGTCCGATCCATCTACTGGCTTCAACAACTCCATCCGTGGCGATGGACAGGCCATCAGATGAAGCATCCCCGCCCCTCCCATTCGCAGGTCTCACTGCTAATGCGCCTTAATCTGCATCTCTTCTTTTGACTGACGGCCTCTCAGAGGGTTCGACGGGATCCGGGGACATTTTCGGTCCTTCCCGGTTCCTGCAGGGGCTTGTCGAACGCCGGGTTCCTCACATCCAAGGCAGGCCGCCTTCTTTCTGACGCGTCCCTGGGTCTCGGTTCCTTCTCAAACTCCCGTCGTTCAATACCGTTTATTTTTTAGTTTTCGCCACTTCAATGAACGATCCATGTTAACGTGAGCTGGCGAACACGTGGGTGAATCCCGTAAACAAAAAGAAGGTCGAAGTTCCGGAGATAAAGCGGGTTCTTTTCGGCTTTTATCAGAGATATTCGTGGTATTTAAACGGGCCCGTGCCTGTAAAAACAGCAGATTTCCCCGCACCTGATGGAAATACTTCTGATGGAAGGCAGAGCGAGATGATAAACGTTACAACGGAGCGCGTCGCCTGCGCACCAGATCCTGTTTGTTACCAGTCTCTTCTCTGATTGGCCGCAGGGTCTCCTCTCTGTTCCCACTTTGAACGGAGGGCGAGCCTTTTGTTGAGGTTTAGATGCACATGGCTTCGGTCAGATGTGCCTTCAGAGGCTCTTGGTGGGACGCAGCTTGGCGTGACGGGCCGCCGCCGCACCGTCTAGCCTTCCTGGGAATGTGTTCATTAAGTCGAGAAGGGGGGCGTACGATGTTCGCTCTCTCACAGCTGCAGGGACAAACAACAGCTCCAATAACTGGATGAGGAATTGTCTAATTAATGTTTTTATCATACCTTTTCAGATGTGTGTGTGTGTGTGTGTGTGTGTGTGTGTGCGTGTGTGCGTGTGTGTGTGTGTGTGTGTGTGTGTGTGCGCGCGCTTAGGGTGAGCTTCAATAGCTGGTGGAGTACTTGGAATCCCTTCGAGGGCGGGAGCAAAACACGACCCCCATCCTTCAGAGACGGTCTGGTTACTTGCAATGTTTTCGAATCCGATTCCAGACAACTCTACAAGAAAGGCTCGGAGGAGCGGAAGGCCGGGGATTATATCCTGTTTGGGATGTCACCGAGATGAGACGGCGGGTCACTCCAACCAGAGGCTCTTCTTCTCGGTCAATGATCCACGTGTTTGGATGTGGTGCCATCCTGAGTTCGGGACTTCGTTTCACATGATGCATCACAACTGACTCAAGTCTTTAAGCGGGAGAATCGATATAAACTACTAGAGTATTCCATGTTTACCATGCCATCAGGATTGGAATGCTTTATTGATCGAAAAATTAAAACAAAAAAGATAATATATCAAAGTAATATAATATAAAAATACGAAGAAGAATTGACTTGAAAAACATGAATTTATCATCATTCATTCATTCATACGGCTTAACCTGCAATCAGGGTTGCAGAGGGGACTGGACAAAGATAAGATAAGCTTGGCTAAGCTAAGCTAAGCTAAGCTAAGACAGACTTTATCGATCCCATGATAGGGAAATTCATTTGTCTCAGCAGCATTACAGGGTAGAAAATGTGTGCAAATAGGAATAATAGAAATAATATGCAAATGAAGGATTTAGATACAAATAAAGACTATATTCAAGACATATTCAAGAAATTCAAAAAATATTATAAAAATATACAAGGACGTTAAAGAAGTGCTTGGTGCAGGGAAAGGTTATCAAAAGGTGGACAGTAGGAGATGTGGGGAGTAAAAATGAGATGATAATAAATAAGGTATATTATATAAATAAAATTACTGCAAGGATGAGAGTGTTAAGTAGAGATGGAGGTAATGGACCAATCGCCAGTCGATCACATTGCCGCATGAAGAGACAGGCAGCCATTTAGCCACTCTTTCAGGCGCCATGTAGAACTACATTCATACGTCACACAGACACACGCAGCATTCACTCTCTCATTCACATTGTAAAGATACGTTCAAGATTCACACTCTCATTTAGACATCATGGAGACATGCAACCAATCACTCCCGCCTTCACGTGTCAGATACAGACATGCAACCATTCATACGTCACACAGAGACGTGCACGTGTTCACTCGCCCGTTCACACGTCATGTAGAGACATATAATCGTTCACTCTCTCATTTGCACAACTGGGTAACGGCGGATCTACAATTATCAAACTATTAGTGGAATATCATTGGTTAGTTAGAGAATGTTTGTCCGACGGCGTCTTTGCTGTCTGGAAAACATCTAGAAACGCGACGCTATCGAAAGGCGTCCGAAAGAAATGACGCTTCCCGACTGATTTTCGCCTGGGAATGTTTTGCTATTCCCGAACGTTTGATTTCAATCATTTTATCATTTCTTTTCGTCTTTCCCTTCATCCCCAGCTTTTAATTTGGCCCGGCGGGCTGCCTTTGGGCCGTGGTGCCGGGAGGGAGGGGGGCAAACAAAAACATGAAAAATGAGTTCAGATCCACAAGGACAGTGCTCGGCCCTGAATCCACCCCCCCCCCCCCCCCCCCCCCCCCCCCCCCCCCCCCCCCCCCCGGTTGTTCTGTGTCCCTCCGCCGCGCCGCGCCAAACTTT
>CAAKHD010003495.1:9209-22084 GCA_901007705.1 Fistularia tabacaria | reverse complement strand
CCCACACACACCCAACCACACCCACAAACCCACACACCCGCCCACCCACCCAACCACCCACTCCCTCACACTCTCCTCTTTTGGAGGCGGGGGGGGGGGGCGCTCAGACGTCCAAACACACTCAAAGAGCACACGCAGGGAAAAACACCTGCCCACTGCGAACTCCACGCGTGAGCGAAAGCATATGAACCGGCACGGAGATACAAAGTTGGCTAAAGCGAGACTTTCTCAGCCGGACTGCCGTCACGTAGGAATATGGTCCGGACACAGGAGGACCGGCCGAGGACACGGACGGGACGCACGTACACTTCTCGGCCTCCTGCAGGGATCGGATGGCCTCGCCGCACTTGTCACTGGCCAGCAGCGTCTGTCCGTGGTAGCAGTAGGCCTGCAGACAGACGCGGGGTTAGTGTGTGTCCTCGTGCACATTACACATTAAGACCGCTGTGTGTGTGTGTGTGTGTAATGAATTACACGTCAACGTAATCCCACTCCTCTCTGAGCTGTGGACTCCCTTTCATGAAAATGCTGATCAATCCTGGTTTGTAAATGAACACTTGCCATCAGATGGTGGGGACTTACAGTTTGTGTTCTTGTCCAATTGCAAACACACTAAAATGACATGCACAGTAAAAAAAAAAGAAAAGGACATCCAGAGAGCTCCAGTTGCATAAACTGGGAACACAGTTTCTGCTCCCAACTCATTTTGCCATTCAAAATAGCACGTTTTCAATGCACTGAACATCAGAGATGAAGATGTTGAGGTTCTCTTTGGGAGTGACCAGGATGGAGAGGATCAGGAATGAGTCCATCAGAGGGACGGCCCATGTCAGATGTTTTGGAGAGAAGGTCAGAGAAGCCAGACTGAGATGGTTGGGTCATGGACAGAGGAGGGAGAGTGAAGATATTGGTAGACGCACGCTGGAATTGAAGGTCTAGAAGAAGACCAGAGAGAAGATGTATGGAAGTAGTGAGAGAGGACATGAAGGTAGTTTCCGAATTTCCCCTATGGGGATCAATAAAGTATTATCTTAGTTGGTGTGAGAGAGGAGGATCCAGAGAATAGGGTGAGATGGAGAAGATGGATTCGCTGTGGAGACCCTGAAGGGAGAAGCCCAAAGGAGAAGCAGAAGAAAAGCACTGGAGGTGTTTCTCTGCACGAGACAACGATCCGACATGAAATCACAACACTGCCATTCAACGTGACACCAGAATAACAAAGAACGACTTGGGTTCCAGGAAGAGGACAACATGTTGCACTGGCTCAAAAACTACAACGTTTCAACCACACACGCGTGCATCTGCAAATATATTCAGAGCATGTCAACAATCTCTGCAATTTCAAGTCTTAGTAAGACGGCAAAGCGCACGGTGCTTCTCCTTCTGGTTCCACAGAAATCTGGTCAGGTGAATCAAGTGTGTAACATCTGGTGCAAAGTTGGATTTTGTTAACGCTGGAAGTAGTTTTGGGTGCAGGGCTTCACTGAGAGGTATTTGTAATTTTCCGTGTTGTGAATTGTGTCGAGTGTTTCAGTAAAAACGAACTAGTTTGCAAACTGTGTTTTAGCAATTGGGAGAAACTGTATTATTCATTGTGCCAATCGTCTTGTCGTGGCAACCGGACTTGAATTTCTTCCCTCCCCTCGTCCCAGAGGCTTCTTCAGTTCAAGTCCGGATGCCACGAGAGGAATTCCCCACGACCCGGATGACCGAGAACCTCCACACACGTGTGCTACTCAGTCATTCGTCATCTCCGCTACTCATCCCGCAGTGAGGGTGGCGGGGGGCGGAGCCTATCCTGGTGGTCACTGGGTGAGAGTTGAGGTTCACCCCTGGGCCGGTCCCAGAGACACATGTATGGACATCAAACCATTCACACATCTGGACAATGTAGGGCCTCCGTGAACCTCCACATGGGGTTTGGACTGTGGGAGGAACCCGGAGGAACCCCACGCAGACACGCGGAGAACATGGAGACTCCGGTGGGAATCCGACCAGGGAGCTTCTAGCTGTGAAGCTAACCGCTGTGCCACCCGGGGTTTGTTTTTTTCTCTTCCTCCTATTCATGAATATTTCACGTCAGTTGTTTGGCAAGAGGTCTGTCGGACTCAGGGACCTCCCCTGACTCTATTGTGAGAAGATCATGGCTGAAGCTTCATCTGAGAGGGGCTCCGTTCGTGCCTGACCTCCTGACCCCATGAACTCACGTAGGCCATGTAAAAGTGCTGCTTCAGCTGCAGGTACTTCCTCCACTTGCTGCTGCACTCGGGCTCCAGGGTGTTCAACATGTGGTCTGAGAGACAGGAAGCAGACTCTGATCAGCGTCAGCGGCCGCAGCTCCAGAAGATCCGCCGGAGACCACCGGGTCGCTCACCAGCTCTCTGGTAGAAGTTCGCCGTCTCGAAGGCCAGTGCCGCCACGATGGTTGCGTTGTGCTTCAACTCAATGGCTCTCGCGATTGTGACTGAAAATAGCAACGCACGACATTTTCACATTTTTGTAACAAAACCGTGTCTGCGGTCATCGGTCCCATCATCTTCAATTTCACATGCTGTTCTGGTGGCCCGAGGATCGGATGATGAGAGGGTCGGGCGGAGGCAGATGATTGGCCGAGGCGACCTCTGAAGGGAACGGCCTAAAACGAGACTGGCGTGAAAGGAGTTCCTTCACACAAATGCCGCTCAAACTCGACGGCAAATGAGTTGAACCGGTTCGCCGAGGGCTCAGGTCTACAAATGTACGCAACAGGAAGCTCCGTATGTTCTACCAGTCTGAGAAGTTCAGGGCGCCATCTTGCCGGCACGCAGGCGTCGAGGCGGAGGACGCCAGCAAGCCCGACAAACTCATCCAAACGGCTGTTTGTGTGTGTGTGAATGCTAAGTGTGACCGGCGGGGTAGCACCATCTGCTGGCATGCGCTTATTGACAGCAACGTCAACGTGAATCTTTGGTCTTCACAGAAGCTGCATGCCGGGTTTGAAAGAAGCACGCAAATATGAAATGGCGCTTAGCGAACAAAGAAATGCCTTGATAACATCAGATGCTAGACATGTCCCCTCCCGTACCTTCCTGCGCCTCCGCCTGGCACTGGATGATGTAGGTGTCGATGACTCTGGGCTCCAGGTCTCGGCCTTTTTCAGCAGGAGTGATGAGACGGGGGATGTGGGCCTCCTGCAGGAAAACGGCACGGTCGAACATGTGAGACATGTGCAGGTGTGCTGCTCTGAGAGGCACGGAGATGAGCACGGGCCATCCGGATTCTTCTCAGGAGTGCCTCAGCAAGCAGGACGTGAACATGCATGTGTGCTGGGGAGTCACAGCGCTGTCGCTGTGTTTTGACTTCTTGGAACTTTTCCTGCTTGAGTTTTGTGTAATTTCTCATTCTAGACAATTGAACTCCTATCTTGCTATTTATCAGGTCATTCTCACATTATTTACCACCATTTAAATCTATTGACAAGGTGAATAAGACCCTTCTGGGTTGTGAAATTCAGACAGTTTCATCCTGGATGTTATTAATTGTCTTACATAGACAATTTAGAATTCTTACAACAACCAATCCAGCGGGAGAAAAGTAGATTTCCTTGCCAGGGAAAAAGCTAGCAATGTAGCACTAGATGTTTTCTGCTCTCACCTTGAGATTTTTGAAGATTCCAGCCGCAACCTTCAAGCTCCGGTGGACATCTTTGGCCTCGGCCTCAGATATGCTTTTGGAGAGCACAATGTTACAGACGACACACAGCACGAGAGAAAACGACCTAAAACGGCACAAAGGTGCGGCACATACTTTTCTTTCCCTGCTAGTCTCGACGCAAACTTGGTGTACCACAGGGCGACGTTGAAGGCCATGGAGACCAGCTCAAAGATGGCATCCTGCTGGGCGCTGAGATGGAAGGAGAGGGGGAAAAAAATGGAGTGACTTAAAAACACAGTGGCGCCACCGACCGGTTTAATGTCAGACAATATTTTCACGGACCGGCTTTTAAGGTGTGGCGGATAAATACAACCAAATCAAATGAATGCCGCGTATTCTGCAGAGCTCGACGTGTGGGAACAACCTGCCGCAACAAATCCATATGTCAAGTTGGACTCCTGCTATTGACTGTTTAACGCAGCTTTGCTTTTCTTTGAAATCATCAGCTCTTCTTCTGTCTCCTCACTGGCTCTTTTACCCTGCCCAAAGAAACGTTTGTTTTCTGTTCAATGTGCTAGCTCGGGGGTTTGTATTTAGCGGTCATGTGCTATGTGTCAGCGGGCGGCGCAGCCCCTTTCAGAAGGTAGTGGATGCAGGTAAGACGTGACTGAGGCAAAGCATCTGGACGTGCGTCAACAGAGAGTCATAGACAGATGTGGTGGAGAGAATCCGCTCTTTTTCCAAAATGAAAACAACCTTCAGAATCAGATCACAAAACGGAAATAATGGAAGTTCAGTCCGCGGCCCGGGGGCTGGGACCACTGGTATGGAAGACAAATGAATGAAGGAATAAGTATTAAAATCAATTCTTCGCATTGGAGGGATCATTCATGGTGCAGGTGCCACAGTTTACGTGAGCCTGGATTAGGATGTACTGAAGATCAGGATGACACATCACAGCTAAGTTCTGCAGCTGCATCACAAAAACTCGTTTGCTGCGAAGTGAAGAACTTCCAGACCTTCAAAGCAGAGTCATCCCAACAAGTGCAAGTAAAGCCATTTTACAGTCAGCGAATTATGTTATTTCTCTGCCAAGTAAAGAACTTCACGGACCTTTAAAGATTTGTTTTCCACAAAGTGTAAGAATAACAATTTTATAGTCGTCGAATGATGTCATTTCTCTGCATGTGTCATTTCTTTGGTGGTTTTTCTGCGGGTTCAGATAAACGTCTCGCTAATTGTTGGAAAACGTCTTGCACATTTCAGAGCAATCCTTTTCTGATTGGCATGTCATTTGCCCTCTTTTATCTCTTTATTTAGTCAATGGTTCTCCGGGGTCGATAAAGTAATTGTGATTTGGATTCAGAGTAAACACGGAATCACTCTGTACCTCGGCGCGTTTCCTTGTAAAGTGTCAGTCCACTTGAAGTTCTGGATGAATCTCATCTTGTTCTCCTGTGTGGTTCCGTCCAAAGACGAGATGAAGCCTGTTTTACCGTGAAGCGTAACAAGAAATAAACACCAGCAAAAAAAAACGAGCAAACAACAAAAGCTAGTTAGTTAAGAAGCCAAAACAATGTTAGAGGAAAAACCAGAAGAAACACATTAACTAGATGGAGGGACAGTGGAGGACCATCTTCCCCACAACACTGGCTTTGCAGCTGATACTGATGCCAACAACCTGCAACAACCACATCCAGCAGAGGTCAATTTCATAATCAAGAGACATTTTTAGGAGTAAAAAAGCCATGAATGTAAGGATAAAAATACTTAATGTGAAAGGAAAACCCGGTGGGCGTTAACATGCGGCATTTCTCTTTGTAATAAGACAGGGTAAGTGTGAAGAGACGTTGAAACTTTCAGCTATTTACTTCTGGATGTTTGGGAAGGCCGTGGATTTTGGTTAGATAGCGGCGCAGTAACAAAGCTCGCTGTCATCCGTATCCGTACTATCCAATGTACTGCCGCTGAGTCAAAGCCGACAGCAAACCATATTATCAAATAAACCGCACAATAAAGTAAATCAGACGTGGACGCTGATCTGATGAAGATAGGCGAGGTTTTCACATGACTCCAGCTCTAGATAGCTATGAATGTAATCATTAACTCAAGAGGAGACCCGAGATCAGACTTTGAATTGTGTTTCCCTTTTAGCAAAGAACTCATGTACACCATGCGTGTGGTTTTCTGCTGCTTGACGCTAAATGTCCCCACGTCACACCACATCCAGTGCTTCAGCGTGAAAACCCACCTTGTAGGAGAGCAAAATATGCATCCGCTGCATTTTTCATGGCCTCGGCGTTACAGGTGACGTCAGTGAATATTTCCAACAGCCTCATCCTGGTTGTTCTCAGCTCGCTGCGAATATCAAAACAAGCAAAGAAAATGAAGCGTATGGGAAAGAGCCTCCCACACAAGGCTAGCATTTTGTCATCCATCATTTTCATCCCGTTTCAATCCACTGAATTCAGCATACATGCATTCAAACGCACACTGGTACATTTGTGGATGTAAACTGTTAGGAGTTTAGGTGTTCTGTACCAGTCTCCCTGAGGAGACTGAGGTGGTTTGGTGTCTGCAGCTCCTCAGGACCTTCTACCAGTCTATGGTAGCCAGCACAGTCTTCTCGGCTTTCGTGCGCCGGTGGGGCGGTGCCAGGACTGCTGAGGTCAGCAGGCTCAACAAGCCAGTGAGGAAAGCCTGCTCGGAGGCGGGACTGAACCTGGAGCATCTTGAATCAGTGGCGAGGTTGGAGGGCAAACTGGGAGCTATCCTGGACAACCCTTCCCACCCCCTGCACCACGAGCTGTGGCTGATGGGCAGCTCATTCAGCCAACGGCTCATCCCCGCCCCGGTGCAGAACCCAACGCTTCAGACGCTCCTTTGTGCCCACGGCCATCAGGCTGGATAACAGCAGTCTGGACGGGACACAACTCTGAGAGGTTGGAGGGCATCTGTGCTTCCACCACCTCCCTCGCTCACACGTGATGCACTGACTCCACTGTCTATTCTTATCCCTGTTGGTGTCACTCATTGAATCCTGTTTATCGCTGTCATTATTGTTGTCAATCTTTCTATTCTTGCCCTTGTTGTTGTCGTTTTTGGTTGTCTGTTCTCACCCTTGCTGTTTTTTTGGTTTATTTCTATTTCTATTTTTTTCATTCCTGCGTCTATTTTGTCCCTGTTGTTGTTCACCTTGCTGCCTATTCTTTTATTGGATAGATATTTTTGGACTATCTTTTTATTGTCTCTCTTATTTCTATTTATACTCATATTTATTGATATTGTTATTGTTGTGCTGCAGTGAAATAAGAATTCCCCCAATGGGGATCAATAAAGTATGATCTTACATTTTGTCTGTCCAGTTTATATCGCAGGTGCTCTTTATTGGCTCTACCTCTGAGCTGAGAGAGGCTGAACATCTCAACACAGTTAAGGACTGAGGACTGGGAATTGGGACTGAGATCCCATGAACCTGCAGCCCATCTAAGTACCCTGACGTCACTGTCCCGTTCAAGAAACCAGTTTGACATGATGTGAGCTTTGTGACATGGCACGTCATTCTTATGTAGTGACTGTCATCTAAGTATGCCAAGAACAGGAACCCCAGATCTTCACACCATCATTGCATGCCTGGCCTGGGACCATCCACGCCAGATCCACACCTTCACGTCATGAAATGTCGCAATGGAAATTGGGACTCATCAGACCAGGCGACATTTTTTTCATCGTCAAGCATTCGCAAATTACAGCCTGTGCGTGTTAACTGACAGAGTTGTGATGTCTTCCTGCTTCGGGTTTTCAGGTGCTGTGTATTCAACATGGCGTTCTCATCCATAAGTTGTTCTATCTTTTCCATGTCAATGTTCTTAAAACCAAAGAATTGGCGAACCGTTGTCACAACCTATCGTGGCAACTTGACCAGGTTTCCCTCCTTGAATATGTTTCACCTCTCATTCTTCTTCAGTTCATGAGGAGGCTTCTCGGAGGGGTGAAACATCTACACGGAGAGAAACCAAGTCAAGTCCGGAAAGCCGCTGACCAGGACTGAGAACCGTCGCAGACAAGCCTGTTGTTGAAATCTGCAACTTCTGAAATGCTTGAGACCACAGCATGCACCATCCAAGTCCCTCAAATCACCTTCCTTCCCCATTCTGATCCTCATGTAGGTCTCCACCAGGTCTGGAAACCGTCCACATCCAAAGGCACTGGCTTACCACCGAGTGCTTGGTAAATTAGACAAGAGCGTTAAATGTGCATTCACTGCATTGCATCCAGGTTTTACGCCTGTGTGTGACATCGGTCACCGGCACAGGTAAGGATGAAGACACGCCTGTGGAGAACATGACATGAAGGTGAGACATACTTGCATATCTTATTGGCGGCGGGGCTTCCTGCCACCCCGTAGTAGTTAAAGGAGACGGGGGCTGTCGCCTTCAGGGGGTTTCTGTGGAACCAGTGTGCCATCCTGTGGACGAGAGCGAGGCTGTGGAGGTGGGAGACCGAACAAGGGGGGTCGTCAGCGGGCTGGAGCCTTCACACTCCACGACAGACGCGAGTTTGTGGAGGCTACAGTTATGCTAGCAGGTCAATCACGGCTAACGTCATCGCAACAAAATGGTTGATACTGCCTGGCGTTGTGTGTTTACACCGTTTTGCTTCACCACTAGCTTTGTGATCCCACCGGAAAACTGGCAAAAATAGGTCGAGGAAGAAAAACCGTCTGGTTTGAGTGTGTTGTTTTTCTTCCTCGCGGGGGAAAAAGGGAGGGAGGAACGGAGCAGATCAACAAATGGCTAGCTTAAACCGTGGCATCATCTGAAACCACGGCGAGTCGACGAGACAGCAGACTCGCTGAGAGGAATGGGATTTCAAATGTAAAATAAAAAAGGTGGGATGAAGCTTACCAGTCTTTCTGTCGCGGGGGGGAGGGCAGAGATGTTTGTTTTCCTCGGGTAGAAACGCGACCTCCTGCCACTTCCGGGGCTCCAGCCAGATGAGGACACGCCCACCGCCGGGGCGGCCGCTTTCACGGTTGTCAACAACCGGCTGTTTTCCCGAGGCGAACGCCTTCTTTAACCCCAAAACGCGGGCGTTGCTCGGAAACGGTGCTTTAAAAGTGGCCCTTCGCAGCTTTCACGCAAAAAGGAAGCAAAACAGTCGCTTTACGACGGAGCCCAAGCTGACCAATAGGAACGCGTTAGGCATGTGACGTAACCCGGAACCCAACACAGCTGGAAGCAGCGAGAGATGTAAACAAACCTGATCCTCAGACGCCGATGTTCTGGTTTTCTCGATACTTGCAGCGAATCCTCAAAGACCCTGCAGCTGCTACGTAAAGGCTGAATGTAGAATCGAAGTCACTATTGAAATGGGTCAAAAGATTCGTGAAAAGAATCCGCGAAATGACATGATATAGGTAGTGGTCAATTTTTTAACGTGAACTACAGTCTTATGATTGGAAAAGAACAATTTGATATGTTTCAAGGTTGTAAGTAAGCCATTACATGTAACTATATCACGAATGTAACACATCTGTGATATTTGTGCAAAACATATTGTCTCATTAAAATGCATAGGATCAGGAATGAGTCCATCAGAGGGGCAGCACATGTCAGATGTTCGGGCGAGAAGGTTAGTGAAGCCAGACTGAGATGGTTGGGTCATGGACAGAGGAGGGATAGGGACTATATTGGTAGACTGATGCTGGAATTGGAGTTCAAAAGAAAGACGGAAGAAAAGATACGTGGACGTAGTGTGAGAGGATCTGAAGAGGAGGGTCCAGAGAGTAGGGTTAGATGGAGGAGGTTGATTCGCTTTGGTGACCCTTGAAGGGAACAGCCCAAAGGAAAAGAAGAAGAAATAGTCTCAATAAGGATATATATATTGTGTTATGATCCATTCAATTTGCCCAGGGATGTAAATATATAGGACCTGAAAAAAAGCCAGTTCCAGAAAGCAGCACAGAAATCAAAATGAAATTTTATTTTTTCTTAAACAGCAAGTTAGTTGTTTCCTGTGATTGGCTGAAGAACAACAAAAACCAAAAAACAAACAAACAGTGAAACCGCCTGCCATCCCAGCTGAGGCATTGTGAAACATACAAATTCATTTTCACAGTTTTCACATTTTTAAAGAACCTATTTTCCTATTTCGTTTCTTGCGCTGAACACATTCTGCAAGTCTGTTGATTAAAACATTCATTGCGCTGACGCAAATCCACAAAAGCATTTTGAAGTCCAACCCACACCGGGTGTAAGTGAGGCAACGTTACCGAATCACATTGGATTTTCTTTCCCGACAATCAATGCATATTGACACTACAGAATAAACGACACATAAAAATGCACCCAGACTTTGGCAAGTATTGTAGGTGCTGTGATGGCTATAAGTTTTCAAAAACAGTTTTGGGCATAAAAAGGAAAGGCACTTTTGGTTCAAGGCATTGCACACCATAAAATACAAAAAGAAAACATTTATAAATTCCTACTTGCTCCCAAACAGAATCTAGAAAATTGTCACTTTGATTAAAAAAAACTTTTTTTATAAAACCCCATAGAAATATTAATGCACTCAGTGACTTGCAGTCAAATCTCAGCATGCGCCTTCATCGAAGAGGGTGCAAATACGGGAATGCAGAATATGTAAGTGCTAATTCTGATGACTTTGTATCAACAGCTTTTTGACAAGACCCCCCTTGAAGACAGTGAATTGACATGAGAAACAAACAGCCCTGTGACGACTGGAAACCAGTCCAGGTTGTACCCGGTCCCCAAACGTAAGCTGGGATTGGCTCCGGCCCATCGCAACCCTGTGTTCAGGATAAGCGGTGGAGATTTAATGAACGAATAAGGCCCCCTTTTACGATGGCGCTGAGATGCAGTCACTAATCTGATTCTTAAAGCTACCCGATTCCCTCAAAACTTCGTCGCGGTTTGGAATTCAGGCAAAAGTACCCGTTTTGAGAAGTGACACCGGAAACACGCGCAACAAGCGCTGTTTGATGGAAGCGGCGCGTTCGTGCCGCCGTCGCAGGCAAAGAAACCGACGGGTTTAGGAATTGTCTTCCGCTTTGGATGTCGAGCGGAGTGACGAGGCCCGCTCTGAGCGTGCCGTCTTCCAAACCGATAGCGCGAGCGGGAGTGGGCTCGGGATGAGATCTCGGTGTTTGCAGTGGTTTTCTGAGGCCCACCTAGTGACAGGCTGCAACTTCTGAACTCCTCAGAGGTCTAATCTTCTGCAAATATGGGAGTAACAGTTAACCCCGTTGGTTGCAGACAACAGACGCACCAAAGGACTTTGGTGCTTTGGTCCTTTGGTTGCATAAACATCTGTTGAATAAACGTTGGTCTTGGCCCCAGCCAACCCGCTTCCATGAACTCGGGATGTTTGGCTTAAAAGGGAGAGATGCCAGAAATGACTCCCCCAAAAAGATTCAAATGACTCACAAAAACGTAAAATAAAGGTAATTTGGTTGAATTCTTTGTGCTCCCTCCGGGTATCGTCCTCTCCTGGTGGGTTTCCGTCAAGCGGCCGTGGCTAAAAAGCGACGTCTACAGCCGTTTGGCGTAGTTTTTGCATAGCGTGTGGTCCCGGACATCCCCCCAGCCGCCGTTCTTCACGGGCGCCCTGTGCTCCACCGCTTTAGCAGCACTGAGAACCAGACTCTTGGGAAACAGCGAGCCCTTGACCACCTGAAGAACCGACCCGACCTTCTGCGAGGCCAGCTCCGGCTGGCAGCCGCCCTCCCGGTGGAGCCCGCAGTCTCCGGTGTGAATGACCCGGGACCCCTCGGCCGCCAGGACCTTGAGGGGTTTGGATATGCAGGTCCCCGAGAGATGCTGCAGGGTCCAGTCCCAGTTGTAGTCGTCGTAGGTGCAGAAGTCCTCGCTGCATCCCATCAGCTTGTAGTAGACCTCCCTGGACACGGCCATGCCCAGGTTGTGTTGGGCCGACATCCAGCCGCCTGTCACCACTTTGTCGCTGAGTTTGCTAAAATCCTTGGGGCTGTCGTGGTTCCCCAGGGCGAGCAGGTCGCAGTCGGGACACCTGCGGCTCCTGAACTCCAGCGCCAGCTTGTAGAAGTGGAAAAAGTCGGGCAGGACGTAGTTGTCCTCCTCCAAGAAGACGGCGAAGCCGCCGTACCCCCGGAGGGCTCGGACCCGCTCCCACACGAAGTGCAGGGTCCACCACCAGTGGTGTTTGGTCTGGGTGACCCGCGCCTCCCGGTAGTGGCCGTAAGAGTCCGGGTGGTGCGCGTTGACACAGCCCGTCTTCAAGGCGCCGGCCCGGGACATGTTGCGGGGGCAGTCCCGCGGGCCCTGGCCCGGAAACACCCCCGGATACAGCTGGGTGCTGAAGGGGAAGTAGATCTGCAGGGCTTTGCAGAAAGTCACCTCCCGCACAACGGTTTCCATTTCCTCCGAGAAGAAGTCGTGGCTGAACACCAGGAGGAAGTCCTGGACCTCGGTGACTTCCTGCAGAGACCTCACCAGCAGCCGCAAATAGTCCGTCCTCTTGTGGACCTGGACGACCACGACCAGCTGAGGGTCCCCCGGGAACTTCTCCGCGTTGAGGACGACCTGCCTGTAGTTGGCGCTGTACACGGAGCGGCTCAGCGCAGGCAGCGAGCTGAGGTCGAGTCTGGAACCCGACCGGGGGGCCGCCGACCGGGGGGCCTCCACCCCGGCGTCGGACCCGGACCGGATCACCACCCGGGCGGAGAGGAGCAAAGTTCCCACCGCCACGGACAGGCACAGGAACGCCGCCGCGTTCCGCCGCAGCAACCGGAACCTCATGTCTTCACCGCGGACAACCGGAAAGCGGCCACGTCCTACCGCGGCGGCTCGGGGCCGCTCATCGCGGCGCGGCGCTTCCTCCCACGGTGACGTCAGCGGCTCCCGGTCTGACCACCTGGGGAGACACACCGAACCCTCTGTGTGTGTGTGCGTGAGAGGAGAGCGAGTCCAACTCGGCGGCGTGTCACGGAGCAATTTCACTCCGAGTGGGGAGAGCTGCCACCTCCCACGGACACTTCACTGACTGACGTGTCCTTAGCAGCCGACTGTGGAGGGACGTGGGACTGCAGGACGAGCCAGCGTGCAGATGTGTGTGTGTGTGTGCGTGCGTGCGTGCGTGTGTGTGTGTTGTTGTTGTGTGTGTGCGTGGGGGGGGGGGGGGGGCCCGTTTCACGGAACCGCTTCCCCTGTTGGAAAAATGCGATGGGGTTCTTCTCTCTTTTA
>CAAKHD010003494.1:35487-47008 GCA_901007705.1 Fistularia tabacaria | reverse complement strand
ACTTTGGAAGACAGAGAGGCGGGAAAACTAAAGACCGGGTCCTACACAACATCTCCAGATGGCCAGAACCGCCCCAGTTCACCTTCAATGACAAGAACACATTCTCGGTCCTTCTCAATCAACAAGGTCTCCAGACAGTGTGTTGGAGGTTGATCTCAATCCCCAACCTGTTCAGGAGGCAGAGGAGACTCAATGCTCGGGTAGAATCTTGGACAAACGTCTGAAGTTTCAGAGTGACGTAGAGCGTGTTTGGAAGAAGGTCAGATGGGATGTGAAGCGTGCGGGTTTCATCAGAGGAGAGTGAGCACACCCTGCTGCTGCAGCGTCTTCACATCTTCACATCCGTCCCACCGCATCCAACATCGGCCTCCACTGCCAAACCAGGGACGTCTCCGTACAAACGGCCGCTTCGGATCGCGGACAAGAAGCCGACGAGACGGCATCATCGTCAACTTTGAACCTTTGCAGATGTTGTAAATGTCACTATCTTCACATTGACTTTTCAAAACGTTTCTCCCCGCTGACGTCAACATCTTCAGCAGAGCTCCAACAGTGGTGAAGATCAGGCCAGAGTTGCTCTCGTGTCCGGTTTTGATGTGGAATGAAATGTATTTCATCGACCGTGGACTCGTGTTGAAAACTAGCACATGTGCTTGAACACTGAAAACAATGCGTCTGGTTTCTCCACTCTTATCGTTCCGTCAATATTGAAGACAAATAAAATAACAGAAAACAGCAAGTGCTTCGTGTTATTTGACTTGTTGTCGGGTAAAAGCAGGGACCTGCTCGCTCCACGGGGAAAACACTGGCCGGTGGAAATTAATAGAAACTCTGTCCAGAAGTTGACAGAAAGGCCGTTTCCGTCTTTTTTTTTATTTTTTTTTAATAAAAATAAACTCTTGCTTGTTTCCCCAGAAACTAAAGATTAAACACGGGTAGTTGCAAGATGGTTATCCCTCATTGTGAAGAAGGCGACGGGTGACGAACCCAAAAGCCTTCGAAAGAGGGGGGGGAACTATCTTGATCCAAACGCTCTCTGTTCAAACGAGTGACGTCGTTTACGTCGTGCTGACGTCTGACGTTTCCAGGAAGTGCGGGCGAGCGTTGAGAGTTGTGACAAAGACGAAGAAAATCCACATTTCTATTTGTATGTTTTCATTCCTCCCTGAATTCTAGCGTTGGGTTCGAACCGGTTCAGGCGAAGCCTCGCATCGAAGCTCAGCCGCGGAGCCGAACCGCAGACGCGGCGCCTTCAAATCAGATTATCCGCCGCTCCGACGGCTCCGCAGCCCGCAACTTCCGGCTTCGGCGGGGTAAACACTGGCGATTTCCTGTTCCCGGAGTCCCCACTTCCGGCTCTGAGCGGCGTGGACGCAGCCGCTCCTCCGTCGCCGGGCTCCCGCACGCCGATCACGGATGTTTCGGCGTCAACACGACCGGGCAGCGGCGGACGAACACCCCGCGGGTCGAGCCTCGCTCCCCGGCCGTCTTCGGCTCCTCTCTCCCCCGCTGAGCGGCTCAACATGGACGATGACGCGCTGAGCCGCGCCGTGGCGGCGGTCAACACGCTGGTGTCGTGGGCGGCCGGAGGCGCCATGGTGTTCGGCGGCGTGGTGCCCTACGTCCCGCAGTACCGGGACATCCGGCGCTCGCAGAACGCGGAGGGCTTCTCCACCTACGTGTGTCTGGTGCTGCTGGTGGCGAACATCCTGCGGATCCTCTTCAGGTGCGTCCCCGCCGCCACAAACGAGGACAATAATCGCGATAACAAAGGAAATAAACACAAAAAGAAACAATGTCTTTCGAATCCAACCCCAGATTTGTTGATTATTGTCAGAAAAACCGCGGTAAATAAATGTGCTGCGTCGGATTATCGCGAGATTACGCTGCAAATCGCGAGAGAAGGAAGGGTCGGCTGCTCCCTCCGGGCTTCCGTAGTCCTGCTGCTGATTCAAACGGGTTTGAGATAAGATAAGAGGTCCATCCGAACATCCATCCTCAGCCGGAGCAGCCGGAGCCCAGACTTCCCCCTCCCCGGTCACATGATCCAGCTCTTCTGGAGACCCCGAGGCGCTCCCACGGTCCCTCCAGCCGTGGCCTCCTGACCAGATGGACCGGAGGCATCCTGACCAGATGCCCGAGCCGCCTCATCAAGCGGCCGGGATGATGGTCGGCACCTCCAAAACCGAGACCGCGGCGGTCCACCGGAAACGGGTGGAGCGGCCACTCCGGGTCGGGGATGAGGTCCTGCCCCAAGCGTAGGAGATCAAGTATCTCGGGGTCTTGCTCACGAGCGAGGGAAGGAGAAGATGATACTTTATGGATGCCCATAGTGCAGGGACCAGCAACCCTCACCACTCAGAGAGACATATGGAGGCGTTTCCCCACAGGAAAGAAAACACCGGAAGCCACACCAGCCTTTAGAAGTTCAAAATGAATCTTCTTCTTCTTCTTCTCCTTTGGTCTTTTCCCTTCAGGGTCTCCACAGACAATCCACCTTCTCCATCTCAGCCTGTTCTCTGGATCCTCCTCTCTTCATGTCCTCTCTCACTACCTCCATACATCTTCTCTCTGGTCTTCATCTCGACCTCCAACTCCAATATATTCCCTCTCCCTCCTCTGTCCATGACCCAACCATCTCTGACCTTCTCTCCAAAACATCTAGCATGTGCCGTCCCTCTGATGGACTCCTTCAAATGAGTGAACACGGCGTTGTTGTTTTTTGCCTTCATGCTGTGGATGAATAAAATATGTGTCGCAGTTTTTTAAATCCGTGAACGACCGCAGAGAAAAGGAAGTGACATTCCTGCACGCAGGCAAACATTTTGAACTTCGACAAGCTTCGACAAGCAAAATACTCAGTGTCTATTTGAGTCCTTTTTGGATTTAGGAACTTAAATGATCCACCGGCAGAAGAAAGACAAGATAAAGCAAACATGGCGTCCTCTCTCGGGGTGCTGGTGTGTCCAGTCAGCTGTCAACCCCAATCATACAAGCTCTGTTTCACTGAACGATGAAAACACAGGAAGGAATGCAAAATAATAGGCGGCGCAACAATAACAGCATCAATAGATATGAGTATAGATAGAAATAGCAGAGGCAATGAAACGATAGTCAAAAGAAATCTCAACAGTTGAGATGTACCGTCATTTCCGGACTACTGAGCGCACCTGAATATGAGCCGCACCGGCTAAAAATAACACTGGCTATCTTGGTCTTCCTCCTGCACACTGAGCCTATTAGAGCCGTCTTCTGGGTGTCAGAATGACTTGGTCACACGTCCTCCGTGAAGCTGACACATCCAGAAATGAGCCGCGTCCTTGTTTTTCAAGCTGCGGTGTTCAACGCGGGTGAAGAAAGGAGCGGATCGGCGTCCGGAAACGACCGTGCTTGACCCATCCCGTTTCCCGTCGGGAAATCGTTTGGCAGCAGCGGCAACGCATGCAAGGACGAGACAGGGACCAGCTGAAAACACGAATATCATGACGTCAAATCGAATAAACTGAGGTGTAAAAGTAGAATCTGAGGGGGGAAAGTGAAGGAATAAATAATGAGGAAAACCCATGAAACATTTATCATCAAATACTCTTGCTGACATGTATTTGACTTCCCGAAATCCGGCAAATTGAATTCCATTTTGGTCCAAATCTTCTTGCGGTGGCAGCCGGACATGGAATCTTCACTTGAGGACGGTTCGACCGTCACCCGGGAGGCGTCTTCAGGAGTTCCCCAGTGTGACGGCCAGGGTTGGTGGCTTGTGGTGGAGATGATGGGGCCGGGTGGGCAGAAACTGGGTCGAAGGGGGTCGTTGTGCTCGTGATTAGAAGTGAGGAAGCCTCTGGGCTGAAACGTCTTCAAGTGAAGACGTTCAAGAAGATCTGGACAAGAATTCACCCTGACCTGGATGACGGGGAAAAGCCTGGCAGTCGATAATCATTCCCGATACGATGGATTCTTATCGTGGTTTGATTAAATCCCCATCAAATCATCTTTCGAAGTATTATTTGTAATTTCTACTCCAGTTACTGGCAATTAAAAAGCAAACCAAATCAACCTCCCGAAAACAGGAAGTGCCTCGTATTGTTTGAGCTGTTGTCGGGTAAAAGCAGGACCTGCTCGCTCCAGGGGGAGAATATTCATCGAAACTCTGTCCAGGAGTTGACAGTTTCCGTCTTTTGCGGTGAATCCTGGCCGTCGCTCACGCCTCCCTCTCTCCCCCCCGGCCAGGTTCGGACGTTACTTCGAGACGCTGCTGCTCTGGCAGAGCATCATCATGATCGCCACCATGCTGATCATGCTCAACCTGTGCACCAGCGTCCGCGTGGCCACGGAGATCAACACCAAGAGGCGCTCCTTCACAGGTCAGAGTGTGTGAGTGTGTGTGTGTGTTTCTGCTTTCATGAGGCGTTACTGTAAGTAAACGGAGAACATGGTTAATATTTAATGTGCATCTAAAAGCTTCTGAATACATGCAGCGTTTTCAAGTCGCGTCCGATCTCAGAATTTGATGAAAATCCTCTCGGAGTGACGTTTTCTCATTGATTTTTACTGAATCTTAAAAATCCAGCCGCTCCGTCTGGTCAGAAATCCTGTCCGGGAGGATTCTCTGCTGCTTCCCGCTCGTGGAAACATCGTTCGTCTTCAAGAAATGACAAGGAATCGCCACCACCTTTTGCCGTCTGCTGACGAGGAGCGACCTGGAAAGGTTGTTCCACGTCGTTGGATGAAGATGCTCGCGGCGTAAAGAACCCTCCTCAGGAAGCTGCTGGTCGAAATCAACCAGAGGCTCCCCGCCATTTTCTGTTTGGGCCTCAAAGTAAATCCGTCTTCCCGGGTGTGTGGAAAGGCTTTATCTCTCCGTCCGGTCCGACGCTGTAATCCTGCCTGGGAGGGAGGACGGCGATGGGGGGGCGGGATGAGGGGTCACGTGACCAAACGGAGGCTCAGTCAGCCGGCGTGAAAGACACTTGATGTTGTTCCAGCGTCGATGGGGGAAAAAAACCAGAAGTTTCGAGCGCCTGTGTGAGATGTTTTTCACGCCAAACAACCCATAAAATCAAGAAAACCTCCCGGCGGCGACCCCGTGTCGACAGCGCCGCGTCGCCACGCCGCTCAGCGCTACGCCGCATCCGGAGACGTCCGTTTGATGACATCCAGCTGTTATTACACCTGGTCTGGGAGGAATGTCTGCGCCGCCTGGGAAGGGGAGGAAATGAAAAGATGGCATTTTCCACTGTCACGTATTGGAAGAAGCGTGAAGGAGCTGCTTCCACGAGGGTCGACGGCGTTCAGAAACCTTGTATTTCGTTCTTTAACCGTCATAAATTCAGTTTTTCTTTGGAATCTCGGGCTCGGTGCGGTTCTGCGTCCAAGCGCGAGTCGACTGTATCACCTCCGCGCCAACGATTCCCCGTCTTCCTGACACCCGACGTGTTTCTGTCAGCTGCGGCTGCCGGGGTTTTTGATTCAAAGCGGGAGTTTGTTTGCGGTGAAACTGAAGCCGCGCGGGAGGGACGGATGATCGGACCGCCGCGTCGCTGCCCCCTTGTGGACACGCCGCGTAAAACCCTGTTATCCCGCCGTCGCTCAGGAACGGCCTGGCGCGTTTGACCTTTGACCTGGCGTTCACGGAGGTGACAGCCCAGCCAACCCAAGCTCTCTCTCCTTTTTTTTTTTTTTTTTTTTTTTCCCTCACCCTGTTATTCCCCCCCCCCTTTTTGTCACCCATGCATTTTCCCCGACTGTAGCGACAGACAGTAAGGACGAGGAGGTCAGAATCCCTAAGAGGCTCTTTCTGGGTACGTACACGACGCTGTGTGTCCTGCCATTGAAACGTCGAGCGTAGTTCCTCCGCCTCTCCATCTGTGTGTGTCTTGCTTGGATGATTCACCCGCCACTAACGGATCCCTCACGCCCGCCCCGCTCCGGCGTTCGTCCGGCCGGCGGGTCGCGATTCGCCGGGCCGTCGCGGCCCCTGCATGTGACGCCGCACGGACGCATGCACGCGGCCTCCCTGCATGTGCAAGCTGTGCACGAGTCTCACTACTCACTCATAACAACCCATGAACACCGTTCCTTCTCATCACAAAGCCTGCTCCCGTCCCGCTGTAGATCTGAACCCCTGACCCGCGGGGAGAAGTGAGGGATTTTGCGTGGCATGACTCTTTTCTCAATGTGCTTCTTTCTTGTTTTCTAATGACCCAGCAGCAGGAGCATGTTCCTGTCTAATCTGCTCGTCTGCTCCCGCAGCCCGGAGGCGTCTCTCCTGCGCCTCCACTCCCGGCCGACCCGGTCGTAGGACGGAGGGCGACCTCAGCCAGGAGTTTTTGTTTTCATCTAATCCCCTGCTTTACTCACGTTCCTGTGCTTCTCTGCGTCGGAGGACGAGGGTGAAAGAAACCGTTTTCGAGGCGACGGCGTCCCGGCTGTCGTTCTCCGTGTGGCCACTAGGGGGCAGTAAGAGCGCAGCGTTATGGTCTCAAGGTCTGGCCGCCTTCATGTCAGCTGTCCTCTTAGGACTCCACAATGCTTCGTATTGAATTGCCATTTTGCAGCCATCGAGGATCCTTCTCAATGGTCTCACATGAAATCGTGCGGAAAAGCCTCTCTTTTTTCTTCTTCTCCGTTGGGTTTGTTTTGTTCCTGCTTCCTCGTCTCCGGGGCCCAGATGTGGCGGTGCCGGCCCGCCGCTGTGTCCGGCCGGGGCCGGTGCGAGCGGCCCGTCAATCGTCCGGCTCCGACACGACAGGGAGAGAATTTCAAGGCTACGCAGATTGCAGATGATAGAGAAGCACCGCGGCGGGCGGGTCGGAGCGAAAGAAAGGAGGAGATAAAGATATGTTAGAGAGGAGGGGTCTGGAGATGGTGCCGCCGACCCGTTGGATATTTCTGCCATCGCTGGCCCTCCCCTCCGCAGGGCTTAATGGCAGCGCGTTGGCTCTGTTCCCGTGGCGGCGCCGCCGACATTTATCACATCGGGGGCTTCCGTCAGAACAGCCGGACCTTTTGCACCAGATGGAAACCTGGCCATTTTGAGAGGATGGCTGATGATGATTCTGCTCCGTTGGCGGCAGCGCTGGGATCGGCATGCGCGGTGCATCACGCGGTGGGGGGTCGGCGCGGGCCGGCCCGTCGTGAAGCCTCCCGACGAGGCCGGGGATATATTTTGCCGCATGTCAATGACTCTGCCGCCGCCGCCGCCGTGAGGAATGAAGGCTGTGCTACCAGAATATACATAAACAACGGATGCACTCTTACGACCTCAGCGTGGCGGCAGCGGATCTGAACAAACCCTCCATACCTGCTGCGCGCTGACGACCACCCGCGGCTCCGTTTCAACCCCTCCAGATCAGTGAGAGCTGTTCAATTTCCATCAGAACTGGACCGCTTCCATTCGAAATCACAAAAGCAGCAGAGGTCCGAGTCAAAGTCCGCTTGATTGTCAGTGTCTCCGCACGTACTGGACGTGGAGAGGACGCTTCTCACAGTCCCACGCTGACATGAAATCCTACAACATCGAGAGAAGAGTGCAAATGAGCAGTAAAGTGCAGGCTGACGTGAGGCTGTGAGCTGTGAAGAATGACGTGCAGGCTGATAATTGACGGCATGAAAGAGAAGCAGCAGAGAGGCTGTTATTTATTGTTTTTATCTATTTATTTTTGTGTACAGTTTCATGCAAAGGTCAGCAGGTTCAGGAACATCTTGGTTTTTTTTTTCCTACTCATGTCCCCCAAAATGACACAGTGAGCCTGAATATTCCGGAAGTTGTACGAACTGGTCTACTTTTGTCTCGAGCTGAGGAAATTAAAAACCTGCTCAGGGTGAGTTTCAGACGTGGTCAAACGTCCGCGCCCACTGACTTCCCAAGCGCCTTCCATCGCTGTGGATGTTACACAACACGTCCACGAGAGGGCAGTGCAGCGCCCAGACGCAAACACGGCGGCGGGAGGAGGGGCTGGCGTTAGCATACAATCTTAAGAGAGACGCAGCATTAGCGGTGGACGGTGGCGGCCATGACACTGACGCCATGTTGTCCTGATATGGCGACGCATCCGCGAGCTTCCCCGGGAACGGAGGGAGTTCACGCAGGAAACCGACGCCGATTTAACGTCGCGCACAAATGAGCCTGAAAAGGATCAGGAAGTCAAAGTAGATCCTCCAGCGCAACACGACCTCGTTTGTTTTCACGCCGCTCCCTCTACGCCCCCCATATTCCCCCGGCTCAAGACCACGCCGCGCATTTCCACTTTTCCGACACCGTCAAACACGAAGGAAATCAACAGAAAATCCCTTAACCTTGTCTTTCTCTTTAATTTGTTGCGCTAACGGTTTTGTTTCTGCAGCTTTGGAGGTGTGTTCAGTCTCCGTGTCGGCCCCTGACTGAAGCCCTGAAGCCTCCGCGTGGTCAAATAGTATCTTTAGCTCCGCTGGGCACTTTTATTCATTCATTTATTTTTTGGTTCGAGTTCCCGTTTGCTCAGAATCCCTCGGCCACTGAATTAATTAGCAAAAAAAAAAAAAAGTCAAAAATATAGTTCATGTTGCTAATTGGAAAATGTAATCCGTTTGCTCTTCTGGCCGCCTCCGAGCGCTCCACAGCGCTCCACAGCGCTCCACGGCGCTGAGTGGGAGGGAATGCGAGGAGAAATTTAAAATCTTCTCTTCGCAGACACGCGAGTGAAAAAGAAAGCCTCGCCGGCGGTTGCTTTTCACCTGCGCCGCGTGTTTACAGTCGCGAGCGAAACCCCGACGCGGCCCTTTTGAAATGAGCCTAAACCGAAGCAGCACGACAAACCTAAAGGCTTCTGACGACGTCACTTTAGCAACATATGAAAACCTCACCGGCGCAGCAAACGCCATCCAGCCTCTGACGGCAGTTACACCACCGGCACACTAGAGGGCAGCGCAGTTTGCAGCCATCCCTAGCATCAAGACACCTTTTTCAATCATCCCCTCACTAATTAGCACCAGAAAGCACAATGTGAGGTCCTTGTGGTTACCATCGTAGCATAGCATAGGGTCTCAATGACTTACTGTTTCTGCAGTGTGTGGACTACAGAGTGATACCTCTTCATCAATAGAACAGCTATGTTTGTACACAACATTTGCAGTGTACTGCGTATCGCCCGACACGGCACGCGGTCACATGACGGAAAGCTCCACGCGGCCGCATCAGCAGGGGATCCGTCTCGAATCCATGGCGGCCGCCGACATCGTCAGCAAAGACGCCTAAAGTCGGTCGTACCAACTTTGAACAACTTCCCGCCCCTGTTTCGCTCTGAATTGTGTCGCTCCGTTACAAAAATCCCGTCCTGTCGGTTTCCCTTCGGCCGCCGACTGACACCGATTCCGCCATATATCCAGAACTCTTTGGCCGCAGATGGATTCGCCGTGTATTCCCAGGACCCGGCGCCGTCGCCAGCGCACTGCCACGCTCCGCCGTTCAGAAATGCCATTACATGTTAGCGGCCGCTCCGTAACGCTAATTGTCTAACGGAGCAGTATTTGACTCGATAACGCACTCAGAGGCTCATTAACCTGTCGGTTCTTCGGCAAACACGAAGCTTCGGCGAGCGAGGGCTAAACCCCTGTCTGAGGGACTTGGAGATAAGAAGAGCCTCATTTGTACGTGATGAAATAAATCTGCTGTTGTTACATCGGAGGCACGTGGAAATCCAGTTGCGCGGACGCGAGATGGGAGTTTTACGCGGCGTTTAATGGCCTCCGCGCTCCGTTATCAAACCCTCTGTTGTCGGAAAGGCGCCGGAGCAGCGTAGAAATAAGCGCCGCCGGTGACCCGCCGACGGGATGTTTTCAAGCGGGGCGATCAGCCGTCAGATGCATGGCGGCCGTGGCGCAAAACAGGAAGCCGGTTGTGCTACGAATCTTTATTATCCAATCATTTCCCCGGGAAATCAGGACAGGAAGCCGCCGCCCCTCGTCGGTGTCTCGCTCTGCGGCGGCGGATGTTTGTTGTTTTTCAGCGCCCAGCGTGAGAGAGGGGATGGTGGGAGTTGTGCGAAAAGTCACAGCTCACCGCGTGAAGTTATTTTAAAAATCCGAATCGTTGTCGGCGACGGGGGTTTTCACTCTGCCCTTTAAGGAGAGGAATTAAACGCACACACACAGACACACACAGACACACACAGGGCGGGACGACAAAGTGTGTTGCTAGCATGACAGCGGCGGGTTAGCGGGTGGCGTCAGATATGAATGAATGAACACTTTATTGAGCCCCGAGGGGAAATTGGTGTTTTACAGCGGCAGTCGAGCTGCCGCATCACCGTCGTCTTCCAGCGGCACCAGCGGGGAATGTCGGACGTCGGGAGCGTCGGGAGCGTCGGACGTCGGGAGCGTCCCGGGAGTTGAGCGTCTTCGGCTCGCAGGCGGCGGGAGCGGTTTTTTAAAACCAGTCAAAGTGTTTCCGCAATAAACCGTCGTTGCCGTGGCGACGAGGGGGACGGGAAAACTCCGGCGTGTCCACTGAACCCATCCTCGCGTTTGTATTTCGTCCTCCGTTCCCCTGAGAAGAGATTCTCCCGCGTCGTAGCAACTTTGTTGCTGCGCCGCGGCCGCTTGGCTCTGCTAGGCTTTTTGAACAGATCTATGTTTGTGAAGTGGTGCGTCTGTGAGGCCGCCAGGACCGGCTCATCTCCGCTCCCTCCTCTTCATTCCCCTCTCTTCTACCTCGTCCTCCTCAGACTTCGACTGGAACTACTTCTGGTCGTGGAGCCGCTTCCTGGACTACCTGCAGTGCGTGGCGGCCTTCACGCTGGCGGCGGCCTACGTCACCTACGTCCTGCTGGACTCGGCCGTGTTCGTGGAGACTCTGGGCTTCCTGGCCGTCTTCACCGAGGCCATGCTCGGCACGCCGCAGCTCTACTGCAACTACCAGAACAAGTCCACGGAGGGCATGAGGTACGTCACACCCCGAGTCACGCACGCGAAACTCCGGCGCGGGTTATTGGTGAAGCTTTGAAAGCTCAGATCCTTGTCGGAGGTTGTGAACCCCAGCGGCTTCAGAAGTGCTTTCACTCAACCCTTCTTGGCAGGAAGAATAAAATAGGACTTTTGCAAATCCAAGCACAGGTAAATACAGTGGGGCACCAACTTTTTATTTATGGGTTAAAAAATATGATTTTCTTTAAAAACCAGAACTCTGAATAAAAGAAGAGCGAATAACAAATGAATTGCATTCTTTTCAAGCCATTAAATATTATATAGTTTATTTTTTCCTTCACTATTCACAGAGAAATAAAGTATTTTGTTGGATTTATCTGATGCTGGGGTTCAAACATGCAGATTTTTTTTATAAAACCCAATAATATGCAAAAGGATTATATATCTTTCCATTATTGTTAACTTTTAAAAAAAAGTTGTTTTATTTCCCCTCCAAAAAACCCTCTCTTTTTAACAAATTCTTGAAATGAATTCTGCTTCTGTGAGGAAAAGAAGTGAGGCCTTTGCTAAAATACCAATGGATCTATTAAAAGAGGGGAGGTGGAAGAGAAAAGTTGCCCCC
>CAAKHD010003494.1:10235-35467 GCA_901007705.1 Fistularia tabacaria | reverse complement strand
ACAAGTTCCTCCGACCACCTTCTCTTTCTGCCGGACACGGTTGGTATGAAGGGGTTCAAATATGGAGGGAGAAATCCCAGGCCGAGCCCCCGGGCTTCCATCCGGCCCGGTTCACCACCAGTGGCTCGGCCCGTTAGCGCACGTGCAAAGGCAGCTCGTCAGCGGCGCTGAAGCGACGCCGAAAGCCAGGACGGAAATTCGGTTGAAGTGAAAGAGAGCCGAGCCGCGGTGTGACTCCTCTCCGGATTAGTAACGATAGATCGTGGATTGTGTGATACGGCGGCGCCGGAGTAACCGGGTAACCGGGTAACCGGGTAACCGGGTAACGTGGAGCGCTAACGTTATTTGGTGACCGCTGATGTGATCCGGCTCTTCGCTGTCGCAGGCTCACGTCTCACGTCTCACGTCTCACGTCTCACGTCTCACATCTCACGTCTCACATCTCACGTCTCACATCTCACATCTCACACATCTCACGTCTCACGTCTCACGTCTCACACATCTCACGTCTCACGTCTCACGTCTCACGTCTCACACATCTCACGTCTCACATCTCACATCTCACATCTCACACGTCTCACGTCTCACGTCTCACGTCTCACGTCTCACGTCTCACGTCTCACAGCACGAGGATCCGCAGAAAAACTGCCTTCCAGGACTGGTCATGAATGCAGTCAATGTTCCACTTGAAATGAAAAACTCCCACTATCAGCTCATGGCCTGTGCAGTGTGTTGTGTTGTGTGTTGTGTTGTGCAGTGTGTTGTGTTGTGTGTTGTGTTGTGTAGTGTGTTGTGTTGTGCAGTGTGTTGTGTTGTATGTTGTGTTGTGCAGTGTGTTGTGAGGTATGTTGTGCAGTATATAGTGTAGTATGTTGTGCTGTATGTTATGTTGTGTAATATATAGTGTAGTATGTTGTGCTGCATGTTGTGTTGTATGTTGTGCAATGTATAGTGCAGTATGTTGTGTAGTATATTGTGCAGTTTGTTGCAGCGTTGGAAGCGTAAACATGTGTTTTAACTGCAGCTTAAGTGAACAAACACACGGAGCATTTTTATGTCAAAGCTCCGTCTTGAATGACGAGCATTAGTTTGTATGTCAGTGTGTGAAGCTGCGACGTCTCTGTCTGTACAATGTATGATTCCACCATTTTTATGAGCATTTCTACCATGAATAAACCAGTAACAGCCTTTCATGATCACCATCCATCAACGGCAATTCTTAATGAAGACACCAGAAAAGCCCAGATCTGATGAGGACTTAAACCTCACCTTATTTTTCCTCACCTCGCGCCTCCGATGGTTGTGCACTTTCGTCCAAGTTGATGACAAATCATTTTTGCTCGGCCGGCTTCCTGCTCCACTCCCACACTTCGCCGCGTGATCTTGAATTTGTTGAACCGACCGCGTCGCTGCATTTATTTCCATGGCTGGAAGGATGTTGTTGATGAGAGCTTTAATTTGCCCCGGGTTGGATTTCCTTACGAGTGACAGCTCGTTCCTCTTCTCTCGGTCTTCGTTGCTTTTCCCCCAATAATGCATCGATCTGCATTCCCGTCATCTTCGTTCAAATACGCCCGCGTTTAAATGACATTTTGTGCTGAATGTGACGTTTGTGCTCGTCCAGCTTCCATTCTGTGCACGCTCTTCCCTCTGAAAACTCGCCGAATGCGATGGCTTCGCGGCATGTTTTGCAGAGCAGACCTTTCACACGCGGAAAAGGAAAAAATCTCAACTGTTTTGCTTCTGTTTGCTCAATCGCCGACAGCCATTTCATTCTAAAAAAACAAATCCTTTTTACTTCAGCTCGGCGAGTGTATTATTGTTATTATTTCACCATTATTGCTGGAGGCTAACACTGGCTAGCGAACTGCAACTCTGCCACAGCATTTAGCAGGCAGAAAGACCGGCGGCGTCACATTAGGTGTTACAACATTTCGATGATGTTGGCTAGCTTTGTGATTACGATTGTTGTTGCTATTTCACCGTTATTGTGAGAGGCTAACGCTGTCTTGCTAACTCGACCACAGCTATGCCGTTTAGCAGGCAGAAACACCTGTGGCTGCACAACATATCGATGATGTTGGCTAGCTTAGTGATTACGACTATTGTTATTTCACCATTATTGTGAGAGGCTAACAATGGCTAGCTAACTCCTCCACGGCCATGTCGTTTCGGAGGCAGGAAGACTGGTGGCGCATAAGGTGTTACAACATATCGATGAGGTTGGCTAGCTTCGTGATTACGATTATTGTTGTTATTTCACCATGATTGTGAGAGGCTAACGCTGGCTAGCTAACTCCACCACAGCTATGCCGTCTAGCAGGCAGAAACACCGCTGGCGGCACAACACATCGATGATGTTGGCTAGCTTCGTGATTGCAGTTGTTGTTATTATTCTGCTATTATTGGAATAGGCTAACGCTGGCTAGCTAGCTCCACCACGGCTATGCCGTTTAGCAGGCCGAAACACCGGCGGCGGCACATAAGGACGCCACTGATGACGTTGGTTAGCGTGTGTGTAAACTGGCCAGTCACGTGTCACTCTGCGAAAAGGTCCAGGATAAATTGCAATGTTTATTTTATTTTCAATCCAGGTTGGATTTTTGAGGGAACAGTAGCTGCAGTCTATTTGTTATCAAATCTGAAGTAGCGTTTTCTGATATACAAATAAAACAAAGGCCAGGGAAACAACCCGTGCTCTGCAGACGGGAAGGACTTCCTTCCTCTCATGACGGAAAATGAGATGAGTGTTTTCCCCCAGAGCCACGTCAATCACCGCCACTTCTCAAAACCCCTCCATCTTATCTTATCCGCCAAACCTGAGCTTCGATCCGGCCGCCCGACTGAATTTTACCCGGCGACCGGCTTCCTCAGTGAGGTGCGCTGAGGCACTGACTTCATCACAATCAGATTTACAAACACACGAACCCTCCGGAGTAGCTTAATCACCATTTGATTGGTGAATACGGCTACCGTTAACTGCTGCTACTCAGCCTGCTCTTGAGGCTCAACAGTCGGCAGCCTCACCGCACGTCTCCTCTCAGTATGTTAATGTGAAAATCAAGCGATTTTGAATGGAAAAAAAAACAGTCTAAAACTGGTGAAGTTCAATGAAAAATAGCTCCGTCGTGCAAATCACTGATAAACAGAGCCCTTTTATTCCTTTTTTGTTTCTTTGCAAGATAAGCAGGTGAGGCGCGGCCTCTCCTGCCTCCCCTGGCCGCACAGCACTGCTTCCAGAGCTCGCGTGTTCCTGCAAAGCAAGGCATCGCGTCCGACATCCGTGCCGTTGAGTCCTCGCTCAAACCAAACGCGGGGTTCGTTGCGTGCCGGATTCACGGCGAGGGGAACGCTCTCGTCAGCGCTTCCACCGGGCGGCTCGAAGCCACTCCCGTCAGATCACTGACGCCGGCAGGTGCCAGAAATACTCGCCAAGCGCGAGTCGGAGCGGAAGTCGGGACGGCGCCGCTGACAACTATTCATTATCCTGGATGACAATCACCCCGCTGACGTCCGTCTGAAAATCAATGCGCTAATGAGGGCTCGGGTCTGGAGTCGCCGGCTGCCGCGCCCCGTCGGGCCCTTCCCCTTGGTTCCGATCATTTATTTTTACGCCGCTAATTAAACCCCCCCCCGGTCTTAGCATAGATTTTTTTTTTTTTTTTTGGTTTTGTATTGTTCTCAAAAAGCAATCCAGAAAGCCGGCTTATAATAAACAAAATATTTCAGCCCAACGCACACAAACACACGCACACGTCGCTGCTCTTGAGGGTGTTGGATGGAAACAGCGATCTGAAAGCTGGGGCTCCCTGTGAAAACGGCGTCGCCCGACGGAAGGGCCCCCCCGGCCGCCGCTCTGCGGCCGGCAGATAAGAGCGCCCCGGCCACCTCGCCCTCCCACGCCCGGCCCCTTCCACTTCCGCTCCCCGCCCAGCCCGGAACATCTCAGCGTACGACTTGTTGTCGGGGCGTCCTGGCGTCCTGGCGTCCTGTCAGCCGTCTCTGCTCGAGGTGCACGTGAGGGCAGATGATGTGTCGGGTAAAAAGCTGCAGTGGCTGGAGGTTTCTTTGCAGATGGCTGTGATTCACAACCCCGGCCGCAGCAACTTCTCTCCTCCGGTCTTTTATTCGAGGGTTGTTTTTTTTTCTAACTTGTATTATCGGTATAAGACGAGTAACGGCGAAAGACGAGTTTGGATGTTTCGCGCGGACGTTCGAGGTCTTTCGCTGCGTGGAAGAAGCCGTCGGCTCGGTTCGGGTTTTCCCGTGTTTTGTTTTTTTTTTTTTGCGAGTGCGCGGCTTCGCCTCGCGGTCGTGCTTCGGTTTGGTTTCCGTGCTTCGGTTTGGTTTCCCTGCTTCGGTTTGGTTTCCCTGCTTCGGTTTTAGTTTCCCTGCTTCGGTTTGGTTTCTGTGCTTTGGTTTGGTTTCCCTGCTTCGGTTTTGGTTTCCGTGCTTCGGTTTTGGTTTCCGTGCTTCGGTTTGGTTTCCGTGCTTCGGTTTGGTTTCCGTGCTTCGGCTTTGGTTTCCGTGCTTCGGTTTTAGTTTCCCTGCTTCGGTTTGGTTTCCCTGCTTCGGCTTTGGTTTCCGTGCTTCAGTTTTGGTTTCTGTGCTTCGGTTTGGTTTCCCTGTTTCGGTTTGGTTTCCCTGCTTCGGCTTTGGTTTCCGTGCTTCGGTTTGGTTTCCGTGCTTCAGTTTTAGTTTCCCTGCTTCGGTTTTAGTTTCCCTGCTTCGGTTTTGGTTTCGTGCTTCGGTTTTGGTTTCCGTGCTTCAGTTTTGGTTTCCGTGCTTCGGTTTGGTTTCCCTGCTTCGGTTTTGGTTTCCGTGCTTCAGTTTTGGTTTCCGTGCTTCAGTTTTGGTTTCCGTGCTTCGGTTTGGTTTCCCTGCTTCGGTTTTAGTTTCCCTGCTTCGGTTTTGGTTTCCCTGCTTCGGCTTTGGTTTCCGTGCTTCGGTTTGGCCGAGCAGGAAACCCAAAGCGGTGGCTGTTTTTTATCTTCTCCTCTGAACTGAAGTGAACCTTCAGATTTGGCCCGTGCTAACTTCATGTCCTCTTTCACGCCGTCCATCAATCTTCTCTTTGGTCCCCATCCCTCCTCCGTACACGTCCACAGCTCTCTGACCTCAAAGACCTCAGAAACACCTACCTGCTGCTGTCCGTCCTCCTCACCCCCGGAGAGAACCTCCAGCTCCGCTCCCTGGCTGTTCCTCAGTGCCGGCGTCTCTGCAGCAGACGGCGTCATTTTCTTTACACTTTCCCCTCTTGCCCACGCCGTCGACCGCACTGCCTCCTCTCTGACCGATGAGATGACCTCCAATGATCCCACGGTTGGCCAATTCTCCCCCTTGCTGTTGTCTATTTCATCCCTGTTGTTGTACAACTTACTGCCTTTTCTCGATGACGATCTTTTTTTTTGTTTCTCTTATTTATATTTATGCTCTCATCTATTTATTGTTATTGTTGCGCTGCTGTGACAAAAGAATTTCCCCTCTGGGGATCAATGAAGTATCATCTTCTCTTCTCTGAAGATGTTTGGCAGCAGCAGCAAGACAGTGACGAGCTCAAAATAAAAGTATATAAATCAAGTCAAATAAGAAACTCCGAAGCGTAAAAGTACAAAGTGGGAAGGAAAAAAAAAAAGAAAAATGAAGGAATAAATAATGAGCAAAGTGTGTATTTTTTTTCTTTTAGCCGTCAGTGATGACAGTAATTGTGTGTGGTTATGGGATGTGGTCGGAACCCGACACAGCTAGCTCGAATGCTATCGGCAGCTCCTCCTCCGCTGCCGCGTCCGCTCGTATCCGAAGTGAGCCGGGACCTCCGCCGGGCCTCTGCTGGATGAATGGTCCGACAGTCCTGAGGGGAAGTCGGCTGAGCGAGCCTCCGGAGGACGAGCAGGCGCGGCTCAATAAAACTCAGCGCTCTGGCGATCTTGGTTTTTTTTTCGGCGCAATGCAAATGTGAAAGGCGGTGCAAAGCGGGCCGAGCAGTGCACCTGTTTTCAGGGTATTCCGTGGAATGCAGGACTCGCGGCCCAGACGAACTTACGTATCTTTTGTATCTTTTGTTTCCCGCGGCGGCGAGCGAGCTCGAATGCCTCGGGTCCGGCGTCATTCACCGAGCAGTCACACCTTCAGTGAGTTCAGAGAAAGTCTGTCATTTGAAATGGCATTTCCCCTCATTGCTGTTTGTGGGATTTGTTTTTGTTTTTGTTTTTTTTTGGCACCCCGTTCGCCGGAGAGCGTCTCTCCCCAAAAAGTGGCAGCCGTTAGCGGTGTGGTTTGGCTTGTGGATGCAGCCAAATGCGAACGGCTGTCATTTTAATCAGCACGCAAGGCAATTATTGGCTCCCCGCCGCGGCAGCCGGGCTGAGCCTCGACCGTCGGGGAGTTGGAGGTGTGAAGCCCGTCGTCATCGGCCGGCTGCCGTTTCCGCCCCGCGGGGTTTCTGTGTCAGGAACCGCCGTTTTCTCCTTCTGAACGGCGGTTTGTGTCGAAGGATTGCACTTAATGCTAAGCTGGCTGACAAAATGACCAAATTCTAATCAACGGCGTGTCATTCTCCGCAAGACGAATGCTTTTAGCTCCCCTCGCTCGCTCGCTCGCTCGCTCTCTCCACCCAAAGCTTTTGTTGCTGCTCCTGACAGCAGCTGCAACGTTAACTAAGCTAACTGAATTTAAGTTCTATGAATATATTAAAAAACTGGGTTTTAAATAAAGAAGGAATCACTTCATTTTGCTGTCGGGTGCTGCTGTGCCACCCGCAGCCGGACCTCTGACTGCAGCCGCTTCCTGTCATGGCCACATGAAGCGTCTGTTGACGTCCCGATCATCTTCCTTTTACTGTCCTGGATGAAACGGCGCCGGCAGCAGCAGCAGGCTGGCACCTCCCAAAAATGTCAAATCAGTCCGAGGTCTTTCCAGCTACCGCTGGCACTCTTGTGAAAAACTACGGCCAGTAGGGGGCGCTCTACTGATGATACATGCGTGAATGTGGCATTCATGATGTCACATGATATCAAGCTCCTCCGACGGCCGGAGCAGCAGAGGAAGGAGGAGCAGGATGGAATCCCGACGAGTCGGAATGATGCTGCCCCGCAGGCTGCTGCTGCCGCTACGCTAACCCGGGCTGCTGCTGCCGCTACGCTAACCCGGGCTGCTGCTGCCGCTACGCTAACCCGGGCTGCTGCTGCCGCTACGCTAACCCGGGCTGCTGGTATCCCTCGGTCTCTCGGGGCTCCGTCAGGCGTGAACCCGCTGGTGAAACACAAGTTCCCCGCTGGAAGACGCTTCCTTCACCTCGGCTCGGTTCTTTGACCCGAAGCCTTTGGATCCACTTCATTTCTCACCCGCTGTTGTTTGGTCTCACCTGGTTTTTGCACCAAACTACAGAAAACTGCTCCGTATTCAGTCAAATGACGGTCCTGTTGGTCTCTCGCGGTGCATCCGGACACAAGGTCGGTGTTTCGGGTCTTCAGACGCCCTCTTCCAGGAGATCAGGCCCCAAGCCGTGTCCAGCTAGCTTACCACGCCACTCGTCACCCCTCTTGATCCAGAGCCACCGGGAAGCGATTCCGGCGGCTTCCGAGACGTTCTCGGTGGCCCGTCGGACGTCAGGACCGCGTCAGGCCCGGGCCTGGCCGATGTCACTGCGTCTTCCTGAGTCGACCAGGACCTGCCAGTCCTCCCTGGACCTTCTCGCCGGCACCAGCAAGAGAGATGGAGCACTTTGCAGCCTGTTGAGGCTTGCTGGTATCTGCTGCTGCTTGAGGACTTGGTCGTGGCGCCAGCAGTACCGACCTTCTCCCAGGGCCTCAGAACAGCAGCTCCAGATCTGCTCCGTAGAGCCCTTTCTCCGGCAGCCCGATGTCCATTTATACATTCAGGTTTTCCTGCTGTTTAACCTCCACCATCCTTTCACCGCATTGTATCTGCCGCACTTTACACTCAATAGTTGGTTAATTGTGCACTTCACTGTAACTGTGCACTCCGTTTTTATCTTCTCTTTGTCTTCTCCGTTCCTCTGCACGTCCAGTACATGCGGAGAAATCGAAAATAGAGCTGACTTTGAAATGAGTGTAAAACTTTTTTCCTGGGTTTATTTGTGGCAAAAGCACAGAAAGGAATTGAAGATAACCTTTAGAACTGTGTTTCCGCTGTTCTCTCTCTCCCCGCCAGCGTTTCCTTCACTAAATCAGCAAAAGTAAAGGCCTCTGACATGGAGACCCACGCTAACGCTATCTCCAGCTAGCGGTCTGCCATTCATCTCACTTTCCCTTGAGTCCTTAGCTTGGTTCACCCAGTCACCACTTTAGCCACATCGGCCGCATCTTTGTTCCTCGGAATTGTGCGGATGGTTGACGTGTCGTAACGCTTGGCGAAATCTGTGACGCGAACGGCGCTATCGCGTTTAGCAATTCTTTCTCGCTTCATGATCGAGTGAAACTCTTATCTGTTTCTTCACTCCGCTATCACTAGCACTTTTAACCTTTTTCAGAGCCATAATGGCGGCTAGCTTACTGAAAAAAGAACGAGCAGTAGCACTTTTACTTTTTTGGGAGCCATAATTAGGGCTAACCCATTGTAAAAAAGTTATAGCAGCAGAACACAACGATGAACGATGTAAACGACGCGGAGAAACCAGACGACTGCCGCTACGCTCCAACGCCACAACGCCGGTGAGTCTGTTTGCTTGAGAAATTCAATCGAAAACTCTGTTGGTAGGCGGATTAGTCCGTGATTCGGGGCGTTCGGACGCCGAGTTTCTGCTGTAGCTCTGAAGCCGCACATGCCTTGCTAAGGTTTCCCTCGGTGTCACTAGCTTAGCACGTGCACAAAGAGGCCAAGAGCCTCAGCTGGTGCTTTCCAGGCAGATAAGGCATCGGGTGAAGGTCGCCCTCACAGCTTATGCAGCCCCTCCGTGAGACAACATAACAATAAAAAAATAAATGAAATTAAAAAGTGTTTTTATAATAAATAAAAATAGTTTAGGCTCCCTTTCAAGGAGTGTTTAAATTTGAATGGCAACGTTGCAAGGTGGAAATGAGCTAATGCTTGGTTAGCTTAGCTGACTTCTTGCCACCTGCCTTTTCAAACGGTCATCATTTTGTTTTTGTTTTTCTTTGACAAAGTTTGTCAGACTTAGTTTTTGATGAAACCAATGAAATCCCATCCCGCGCCGCGCTTTCATGCCTCCGCCGGGGCTTTACGCTAGCAAACACTCTTGGAGGCAGAACACACAGAAAATATCAGCTGGATCTGGCGTGCGGACATGAATGCGATTCACACGGGAGATGAGTGGGTGCTGCAGATCTGTAAAAAGTGTGTTAATAGTTTTCACGCCGCCGCTATTATTAGATGTCCCTGAAGCTGCGGCGCCGGAGGAACATACTGATACTGACCGGCCAGCCATAAAACACAACACACACGCCTCCCCTCGGGACAGCCACACTCGCCTTATAAGGCCGCCGCTCAAAAGCGGCGCCCCACTTTGCAAGATAACAATGCCAGGCCCTTATTTAGCCTGCGTGCCGACGTCTGCCCGCGCACGCACACACACACACACACACACACACACACACACACACACACACACACACGGCCGCTGGGGGGTGACGGCCTGGCAGACGGGACGAGGCCACGAAGCACATCGCTGACTGTGTGTGTGTGTGTGTGTGTGTGTGTGTGTGTGTGTGTGTGTGTGTGTGTGTGTGTGCGCTCCAGGTCCCTGCAGAGGCTCGGCAGCTGGAGGAGACCTCGGCTCCTCCGCCCGGCCTCCATCTGCTCGCTCTCTGCCGCCACGGCGAACACGCTTCGGCTTCTTCGCCGCGCTCAGTTTCACCGAGGGTTAGCATTTAGCGCCGCTTGCGTCTCCCGCGTCGTCCGCTGTCCGTTGAATCCCAGTCACGCGGTTTTACACCGCAAACAGCAGCTCCGAATCTGGCACCGAAACAAAGCGGAGTCGCGCGGCGGCGATGAAGATCCCGGAACAAAGTAGAACAAGTAAAGTCCATCATTTTACCTGTAAATTGGTCTTTGTCCGGTTTTTGTTGTATCTTCTTGCCGTCTCGTTGTTTTTTAATTCAAAGACCGTGCCGCTGCGGCCCCTCCTGGAGAAGTGGTCCGATCCGGTGCGGCTCCGCATCTCCATCACGGTCATTTCCTCCCGGCGCTCAGCATGCCTCCTCTCTCTTCATATGTATGTCTGGAGAAGAAAGCGACAAATAAGTAGCCAGACGTGCTCTCGCTCCGTTCGCGACTGTCTCCTGTCACCTCTTGTTTGACTACAAGCAGAGGAATTGATCAAACCCAATTCCCACCTCCCTCATTGTTAGCCGCAGGTACGCGCCGTCATAACTCAGACGCCGGTTGCCGAGGAACGGCGGGGGAGGGGAATGAGGGGTCTCTTCTTTCCGCCGAGCTAACAAGCGCCTCGGCGGGTGAGACGAGTCGAAGGACGGGAGGCGGTGAGAGGCGAGGCGGCCGCGAGATGAACGGGAGAGGGAGGGCGGGAGAGGCGGCAGGGAGGGAAACGTTCAGTCGGCGGATTAACGGCGAGAATGGAGGGAACGGCGAGATTTGCACAAATCGGCCGTGCGAAAAAGAAAAGGGCGAAACGGGGAGCGTGAATAACGCAGAGAGGGAGCCCGCCGCTGTTCTTCGGGCCGACCGGGCGGACGGGCGGCGGTTTGGGCTCCGTGCAGCCCGGCTGTGGACGGGTACATCAGCCACGTCCCTTCTTTACAGCGCTGATAGGCTTACAGAAAGACTGCCTTGCTGCGAACACAAAGGCTCCGGCTTCGTCCGCTCCCGCCTTCGTCGTCTCGCCGGCCGTTTCGTCCGTGACGGGTTCGGCTCGGCTCGCGACATCCGTCAGAGGCGCCGGCGCCGCCCGATCCCCGTACCAGCGGGGTCGTAAACCCCGGACCCCGTTCCGAGACGGCCGTTTATTTTCCCGCTCGGCCCCGGGTCAGACCCGACTCCCTCCCGGAGTCTTTGCATATTCAGACGAGAAAGGAAACAAACAAAGCAGCGCTGGGGTTTGCAGATGCCCAGCGATGCAGAAGAAATAGCAAGTCGGCTAAATAATTCTGAAGCTAAACAGCCTCCTGCCCGGCGGCTGAACTGTGCCAGAGGGATTTTCTCCGCGCATCCACATGAGCTTCGTTGGCTCCGACCGCCAGTGCTCGGTGGGCGTTCCAGGTCATTTAAAATGCGTGGCATTGAGGTTGGCACCGTGGGTCTCTGCAGATAAGACGCGTTACGCAACGGACAACTGCGCCGGGGGAAACGGCAGCTCCGCGGAGACTCGGATCATCATGCTATGCAGAGGCCACAGTCGCTCTCAGCGCCGCTCTGGCTGGATGTGAAGATCCCGGCACCAAGCAGGCCTGGCACTCGCGGACCGAGCTGCCAGGACCCTGGAAAGAAGGGCTCTTTCTTCTGAATATTTCCCCCGAGGTCTTTTTTCCCCCCCTCACATTATGGCAAGAAATCCTCTACCTGGTTTCAAACTCCCGCCATCTGTTGATCGGAAAAACCGGTCGCTCGTTCTGCTCGGCCTACTTTGAACTCGCTCCAGTCGTGCGGCGCCGTCGGGCCGGTCGGTTCCCGTATTCAAATCTCCTGACTGAATGAAAGGGTGGATTTGAACCTGGTAAGAAGTCGAAGGTGTGCCCGAGGAGAAGAAGCCGTTGGTGGCTCTACCCCAGGGGAGGGATGTGAGTCGGAAGACAAGGAGAAACTCTGGAGTGACTCACATGAAGTGACCCAGAGGCGAGAGGGTGATAATTGGTGTAGGCTTCAGTGGACATGTTGGCGCAGGCAGGAGAGGTGATGGAGAGGTGACTGGCAGGTGTGGTATCCAGGAAGGGAAAGCAGAGGGACAGATGGTTGCAGACTTTGCAAGGATGGATGAATTTGTTCCTCCAGAAGAGGCAGGAACACAGGGCAGCACAGGTAAGAGCGGAGGTAGGTGCACACATCTTGGCTAGACCTTGTACCTTGCAGAGCAGTGGGAGGCGAGAGTGAAGCCACACAGCATCGGATGATGGTTTGCAGGATGACCGGAGCAGAGGAGGACGTGGTTGAAGCTGAAAAGGCGTTGTGTGGCTTTCAGGGAGGAGTTGAGAAAGGGCCCGGGTGGTCAGGGAGAGCTTCCAGACGATTGGACGACTCGGTCGTCTGGTGGTGGAATGAGGAAGTGCAGGATGGAAAATAGGCCGAAACGAAGTCCCCATTGGTTTCATGCCCAGAAAAAGTACCACAGATGCAGTATTTGCTCAAAGAATGTATGAAGAGAAGGTCAGAGGAGTTGCATCGAGCCTCCGTAGGTCTAGAAAAAGCACCCGACAGGATGCAGAGAGAGGAACCATGGTACTGCATGAGGAGGGGTGGGGTGGCAGAGAAGTATGCTCGACCGGTGCAGGACATGTATGACAGCTGGGACACACTGGTGAGGTGTGCTGTAGCTAACAGACAGAGAAGTTCAAGATGGGCCGTGGCGACCCGCGAAGAAAGAAGAGGAGGAAGCAGAACGCCGGAATGACAGCTATGGTGTGAAGAAGGGAAGCTGCGGTCAAACAGACTTCAACGAGGATCAGGCTACGACCTGGGATGGAGAACCACGTGCTTTTGACATGAGATGTATGATTCTTCTTCACTGGACGTCACAGAACAATCTCAGAGCCAGGATTCAGAAGGAGGGTTGTCGCCGGACAGTTTTTTCACTCCGGGAAAGTCGATCCAGGTGCTCGTGGACGACCCCGGAGACCAAAACCCCCAACGATGGAACTGGACTTTTGGGTGAAGCCGCTTCTGATCTGGTATCAGTGAGGCCGGAGAGAACGGGCCTCCGGGTTGCGGAGTTTCTCCCCGGCGTGTCTCGGACGTGATTCACCACGAGCTCTTTTCACGGAGCCTTCGAGGACCTTCAGAGACGAGGCCTGGGCGTTTGAGGCGCACACTTGTGCGTCCGTTTCGTATTTATTTGAGTGTTTTTGAAGAACGCAAAAAAACCGATATTCACTGGTTTGCTTGGACCTCGGGGGCTTTTCTCCTGCGTGGTAACAAGCCCTCATTAGACTTCCTTTTCCGTCTCACTGAGCCCAGAGTGCAGCCCAGCGCCAGCAAGAGGACAAAGTTTACGCTTAAAGGAATTCGGCCTCCTCGAGTCCCAAGGGTGCTTCTCTCCAGTCGCCTCTAAAAGGATACATTTCCGTTTCATTCAAAGTCACCCGCTGTGCTCTCCCTTTGGAACCCGGCGGAGTTCAGCGCGCTCCGTCGTCACATGATCCCACGGTTGACGTCCCGTGGACTCGCGCTCTCGGTGAACCTTTTTTCAATTGGGCCAAACGTCTCCGGTCGGGAGTGGAGTGGAGTGGAGTTGGAGTTGGAGTTGGCGCTCGGGGAGTCTCAGATATTGACTAGATGAATAGAAGTGGTGGGATGAGGAGGTGTCTGGAAGGAGCGCTGAAGGTCCCCACCGCACCTCGCTGGAGTTCACGACGTCATGCCAGTTTGGCCAGCGAGGTCGTAAAGTCAGAGCGTGTGACGGATAGAATGTCATTGTATTGACCCCCAATTGAGGAAATTGGAAGAAGGCTGGGAGAGTCGATGACCGTCTGCGGGAGCTCCGTAAGAGACGCCCCAGATGTGCGGTGTGACCTCGGGGTGCTCCGATCCGGAGGGCGGCCACGTCGGCCGGACGCCCTCCAGGCAGAGGTGGTGCCTGGTTGACGCCGTGCTTCTGCAAGAAGACCTTGTGTCATCTAGACGGCGTCATGGGAATCCTCGCGGCTGCTTCTCTGAGGTCAACAGTTCATGGTGTCTAATTGCAGGAGGTCTGAAAAACAGGAAGTTCTCGCCCGGCAGATTAGCAGGGGAACAGTGTTTTAAGTGGTACTTTAAGTAATAACAGCTTCCGGAGAACCGGTGTCAGCGGCGGCGGCGGCGGCTAAAGGGTTGAGCCACATTAACCTCGGTGGCGTTTTGAATTTCCGGCGAGGAAGACGCAGATTGTGTGCAAGAGGGGGGAAAAAAGCCGAACGCCGTCTGAATGTAAAGGCTGTTGGGAACGAGCTCCTCTCGAATGGACCCGGAGGTCATCCCAGCCCGGAGACGCTCTTCTCAACCTCTACGCCGCCGACCCGGCCCAGGAGTAGGTTGTGGGGAGAGGGAAGTGAGAAGGAGGCGTGGTTGTCAGGCAACCAGAAACGTTCCTTTTGTTCGCGATGCGTTCAAGGACGACGCCGGCTTCCATGATCCTGAGCTCTGGTGACTGAAACCTCCGCAGACGCGGCCGTTTCTAGGGGAGGAAACGTCAGCGCAGCGCCGCTTCGACAAGGCGCCGCTTGTCCTCCCGCCGTGATTGGACGACCGTCCGGCCCCTGAAACGTCTCCTCCCTTTTCGAATTGACCTCCGCCTCTCTCACTCTCTCCTCCTAGCATCAAGATGGTGCTGATGTGGACGAGCGGAGACACCTTCAAGACGGGCTACTTCCTGCTCACCCAGGCCCCCGTGCAGTTCTGGACCTGCGGCCTGCTGCAGATGCTGGTGGACGTCGCCATCCTCTTCCAGGTGTACTACTACAGCCGCTACCCCCAGAAACCAGTGTCGCACACCGTCTCCCTCACCACCAGTGCCAAAGCCCTCTGAGGGCCCCCGACACACACACACACACACACACACACACCAGGCAGGAAGCTGTGGACGCTGCGAAAAACACACACGAGTACCAAAGCAACTTGAGATGCACACACACACACACACACACACACACAGACACACACATCGGTCCAGCATGATGCAGTGTTGGCGTCGGACGCAGATTTATCGTCCGTCTCACGAATCCTGGATGTTGCGACTCAATTTTTCTTCTTTTGATTTTTTCCCCGGAAACGCCGCCTCCCGTCCGTGCACGCGGAGAGTTCGATGCACAATCATCAACTGGATGGCTCCCCGGGCTCGTCCGCGACCCCGCCGTTGCTGCACGGAGACCCCCTGCCTTAAAACGCACACAATCCCAAATCTCAACATGCGTTACTGAATGTAGAAAAACGGCGTTTTGTTGTTTTGTCGTTCCCCTCGTCCCGTCTTTGACCTCACGGACTCCATCTTCCCACCGGAGGTCATCGGGTTCGTGGAGAATCCCCGAAGCTGAATCCAAGCGAGCGGCGCTCCAGGCCAGTGCCAAGAGTTTTGCTAGCTTGGTTGACATTTTGCAGTCAGCTAGCTCGCCCCCGACCCCCACCTGACCCCCACCCGACCCCCATCCGACCCCCATCCGACCCCCATCCGACCCAGGCTCGACGGCGAATCAAAAACGTGCCTTCTTTTCACACTCTGGAGCGCCCTCTGGAGGAAGCCGGAGGTGTAACGCCCGCGGCCCGTCCAGCGTCTGTTCAATGGAGGTCAGCGATTTCAGAAGCTCATCCACGTTTGTTACATTTTTTAAAAAAACAAAACAAAAAGCACATTTGTTGCTGGAGCGGCAGGAGAAGGAGAAGCCGCAGGCGGAAGGACGGCTGCTCTGCGACGCGGGAGGAAACCTCGCAGTTGTGAGACGACGGAGGAGCGTCGGCGGAGGCGCCGCGTGATGGCGACGTGGCGGAAGTTCCTCCTGCTGTTGTTGCCCTGCCACGATCTTCCTGAACCAGAAGCGTCAGGAGCACCGGAGCGAGCGCAGAAACGCAGGCCTCCCCTGCCGGACCGGAAGCAGCCACGAATATTTACTTCCCCGCTCTGAAATATTAACAGTGACTGAGCCGATTTCTTTTCCTTTGTGGTGACGGTCGAGCTCTTCTGGTCGTCAGAAGCGACGGGTGTTGATTTCACAAACCCTCTCCCGCTGCTCGAACCAGACGGGAGGGAGATATTTCCCTGTAACCCGCTTTGTTTTCTTTATTCACACCCCCCGAAAAAAAGTGTTTTGTATTGTTTGGTTGATTTCTTTCCTCGGCGGTGTGTTTATGTTTCCGTAGTTACTGCCCGGCCTGTGAAGCCACTCCTCCTTCACTCGCCAAAATCAAGAAAAAACTGTCTGCCGTTGCTATTTGGAAGGTGTTTTTGCACATACAGGAGAAACACAGCCGGGGGGGTTTCGGGGAATCGTGTCTACAAATGCAAATAGATGGAAGTCCGTTGACTTTTCCCCGCTGAACCTGCTGTCAGTGAGTTCCAGTTACCGACACCTTTCTTTTTATTGTATTCCAACCAGCACTTGTCTGTGAGTCGGCCAGCAAGAGAACAGCTCTGTCCGTGTTGGTGTCGCCTCGATTTTATCTCTGAAATCGCCACAAACGGAGGCGGACCGGGTCGCTGCCGGCGGACCGGTCCGCACTCCAACCCCGCTGGAACAGAAGCACTGAAACCAACAGGAAATCATGAAGCACATGTCCGTGAGGCTGCTCTGGGGATGGTCTGCGTCTCCAAAACCACCTCCGAAACGATTCGCTGAGCGGCGACAGAAGCGTCTCGAGGTGCGAATGTCGACTTTGAATAACGCTGGTATTTTGGTCGATTTAACGGCACAAGTTCAGAGCGGCCGCACGGTGTTTCAGCAGGATACCGGCGAGGGTCGCTGAGATCTTTGAGACTGATGGGTTTGGTTTCCACCGACGGCTGTCTGACGCCCTCGGTGGCTCCTCGGGCTCTCATTGTTTTCATGTGTGTGAAATGTGGCCAATAAAAAGGACGCTGAGGGACTCAGGAATCCTGTTTTCTGTCTCCGGAGCTTCACGTTTCTCCTCCGGCTGTAAGAAGCACATCCCCTGGAAGGAGGCCGATTAGAACGCTGGTTTGGAAAGCGCTCTTTTCCGAACAGCCCATCGGATCGTCTCCTCTTGAACGTCCTTCTCATAAGTTGTAGATTTGCATGTCTGATTGCGTGACGGGAGAGAATTTCCGCCGGGTGAAAAAGGAAAACTCGATCCGCGTCCCGGTTTGTCGCAGCCGAAGGCTTCGTCTCCCCGAGCTGTAAAAACTGCAGAATGTCTGGCATCCGAGTCGCGGCGTCTCCTTTTACCTCCGTCAGACGCGCCGGAGATTTTAAACGTCGCCGTCCTTTGAGATGAAACGCGGCTCCAGATCTTCGTAGGTTCTGCTCGCGGCTGCTCCCGGAGAGGCGCTCGTTGGTTTGAAGTGGTTGCAGACCGCTCAGCGTTGTCAGGTGCGGATTGAGAAACACCGCAGCCTCCGAGCTGGAGGTTCAAGAGTCTGATTTTAAGAAGAAAACATGTCTTTCACCGCTACCTTTCCTGCAAAGATACGCTGCGTTTTTACAAGCTCAGCTCAGAGAGGCTGCGTCTGAGGAGGAGGAGGAGGAGGAAGATGAAGATGAGGGTGAGGGGGAAGACGAGGATGAAGACGAGGATGAAGACGAGGGTGAAGACGTAGGGGGAAGACGAGGATGAAGACGAAGGTGAAGATGAGGATGAAGATGAAGATGAGGGGGATGATGAGTGAGGATGATAAGGATGAGTGTGAGGATGATGAGGATGAGTGTGAGGATGAAGATGATGAGGAGTGAGGATGAGGATGAAGATGAGGGTGAAGATGAGTGTGAGGATGAGGATGATGAGGATGAGGATGAAGATGAGGGTGAAGATGAGTGTGAGGATGATGAGCATGAAGATGAGTGTGAGGATGAAGATGAGTGTGAGGATGAAGATGAGTGTGAGGATGATGAGTGAGTATGAAGATGAAGATGAGTTTGAGGATGAGGATGAGTGTGAGGATGATGAGTGAGGATGAAGATGAGTGTGAGGATGATGAGTGAGGATGAAGATGAAGATGAGTTTGAGGATGAGTGTGAGGATGATGAGTGAGGATGAAGATGAGTGTGAGGATGAGGATGAAGATGAAGATGATGAGTGTGAGCTTGCAGCTCATCGCTGTGGACAACGGCTTCCAGGTGGATGAATTTACTCCCAGCCTGCAGAGCCGCGTCGTCGTGAACCGTTAGCTTAGCGGCGAATATCTCGGGATTATCTCTTGAAGTATCGCTAATGGAGACGGAGGAGCCAATCAAACGAGGGCTTTAAAAAAAACTACTAAAATGGAGTCAAAACGTGTGCCTGAAAGGTTCTCAGAGGAATGGTTGCAAAAACAACACACAGCAATGTCTTCGTTTCATTTCACTCTGGATTCACTGTCGTCCTTCCATCCATCCATCCATCCATCCATCCATCCATCTATTCATCCATCCATCTATTCATCCATCCATCGATCCATCCATCCATCCATCCATCCATCCATCCATCCATCCATCCATCCATCCATCCATCCATCCATCCATCCATCCATCCATCCATCCATCCATCTATCCATCCATCCATCCATCCATCCATCCATCCATCCATCCATCCATCCATCCATCCATCCATCCATCCATCCATCCATCCATCCATCCATCCATCCATCCATCCATCCATCCATCCATCTATTCATCCTTCCATCCATCCATCTATTCATCCATCCATCCATCCATCCATCATTCCATCCATCCATCCATCCACCCACCCATCCATCCATCCATCCACCCATCCTTCCATCTATTCAACCGCCCATCATTCCATCCATCCATCATTCTATTCATCCATCCATCATTCTATTCATCCATCCATCATGCTATTCATCCATCCATCATTCTATTCATCCATCCATCCATCCATCTTCTGCTGCTCATCCAAAGTGTTGTTGGAGAGTGTGGATGTTTTCATGGATTTTCCGTTCTCGCGATGTAAAGATGGCGGTTTCTTCATTTCAGGTCTGCGGAGGAAAATTGCCACAGAAATGTCCGGATGTTTCCAGATCTGAGCCCGCCCGTCTGCGGGCGTCTGGGGACTCCAGCCCTCCAACTCTTTGTGACGAAGCCCGTCCGCTCGCTCGCTCGTGCGTTAGCATCGACCCCGAAGGAAAACCTCCTCCAAGTAGCAATTAAATTTTCATCCGGGCAATTATGACATTATTGTGTGTCATTATGGCTCCGGATGTTCAGGCCCTCTCCCGAAGTGCGGTGATTTGGAGATGGTGGGACTGGAGGTGAATTAAGCCGTCTTTTTGTTGATATTTAGCCCGAGCCCGCGGGGCTCGACGCATAAACAAAGAGCTATTTTGGAGTCTCCGCCGGGGCCGCTGTCGGTATTTATCAAATTTACAGTGCGTGGAGTCGACATCACTCCCGGAAACCGTGCATTTATTATTAATAACAAACGTGGAGAAGAAGAAAGGGAAATGGAAAACCCCTCCCGAAGCCGGCAGCGGAGGGGCAGCATGCGAATTTCAACGTTTTCTTGTGATAGCGTTCTTTGAAATGAACGCCTGCGCGGCAGAGAATAACTTTTTGATTCTGTTGTTCAAAGGAGGCCGTTCCCCGGCCGCGCACGAAGCCGTTGAATTCTCAGATGACGTCGGGTCTCCTCATGCGCTCCGCGCAGTGTTTCCGTGCTGCGAGGTGAAGGTGTGCTTTCAGACCTGCCAGTGACCGCCCGCCTTCGAACCTACGATGCCCGATTACGCGCGACGCTCCGCTCGGCTCGGAAACGAGTTGCCGAATGGCTCGCGTGACTCGCCTCTTGTTTTTCCAGAAGGCATTCCGGGCGCGCGGAAACGCTGCAGCGGCAAGTATGCCAGGAAGGCGTGTAATAACCTGACAATGATTTGGAATATGTGGACGAGGCAGCGCCTGAGGGCAGTTTGACATCCTTTTCCGCGGGACTGCGGGTTCCCGCGAGGAAGAAAGAATCGCCGAAAGGCGCAGAAATGGCAGAGGAGAGGAGCTCCATTCGAAGGTTCACTTTGAATGCGGCAAAAAAAACAACAACCCCGGCTCATTGTTTGGGACCTGGAACAGATCGGGTTTTATTTCAACGGATCCAAATATGCAAATATGTAAACCTTATATGTCGACACAGATTTGTACATCCACACAATCATGAGCGCCTTCTTTCGGGCTTCGGCCGCTTCCTTCACGCTTCGCTCTTTCCAAACCCTCGGCGATGTGGCAGCCGTTGAGCTCGGCGGGAACTTGAGCGAGAGCTCAAATCCTACTCTGAAAAGAAAGAGGGTTACCAGCACCTCGACAATTAGCTTAGCATTTACTCATTTATTTCAGCAGGGGTCGGATGAGCGCGTCCTGTCGCGTGAGACACAAAGAAAATGCTAATCGTAGTCGTGCATGCTACGGCGCCGGTTCGTTCCTGCTTAGCGTGACTTCGGCTTCTATGTGTAACGGCGCCCCCTCGTGGAGCAGATGGGTACTACAAGAAGGGGAGAGCGCTAGCTCGTTCCCGAGCTAGCTCGTCTCTTGTAATGATCCCGGGGGGAAAAAACAGCAAGCGGTGTTTTCAGGTGCAAATTTGAAGCCGCCCGACGAGGCCGCGCTCGAACGAGGAAATGTCGGCTTAGCGGCTACAGTTCTGAAGCAGCGCCTCGGGAGCGGAGGAACGCACGGATGCGATGTAATTTACCGGTTAGCCGTAATTTCCCCACGGACCTTTTGCGAGTTATTACGTCGGGCTAATGAGCTGTCGTTGATAGCCGCGGCGTGTACGGATAGCGTGAGGCTCGACGTACGGGGAAAGGAAACGAGGCTGCACGGCAACAGTAGCTATAAACTGCGTGTCGAGGGTGCGAGGGAACAGGATGATTTCCGCTTGAAATCCAGTCAGTCCGTCTTGTCTTCACAAAATCCGGACTGGCGTGAGGGAGAGTCGGGTTTCGTCCACCTCACGTCCGCCGTCTCTCGGCCGCGTCAAATGTCAGGCGTGAAAAAGAAAAGAGATCCGCAGCTCGCCGGTGGGACTCCGGGCCGGTCCCGGTCCTCGCAGCCCGGCGGACGGACGGACTCGCTTCCTAGGTTTGCTTGAACGCTCTCATAGCGGCCATGGACTTCCTCCTCTGCAGGGCGGCGGCGGCGGCGGCGGCGGCGGTCACGCCGTGGTAGCTGTCGGTCTCCTGCGAGTCCTCGCTGTTCTGGGACTTGGTGCTGTCCTGAGAGTCCAGTTTCTGCTTCAGCGCCCGGCTGTGCTCCTCCTTCAGCTCCACGTAGGAGCGGGAGAAGGTGTGGAAGATGGACGTGACGGGGAACGCCATGAGGAGGATGCCGCTCAGGATGCTGCTCAGCGCCACCACCTGGCCCGGGATGCTCCGCGGCACCATGTCCCCGTAGCCCACCGTGGTCATGGAGATCACCGCCCACCAGTAGCTCCCGGGGATGCTGGTGAACTCCTGCTTGGCGCCCATCTCGCTCTCGGCCAGGAACACCAGCGGGGAGTACAGCGCCATGGCCACGCACAGGAACAGCAGCAGGAGGCCGAACTCCCGCGTGCAGCGCCTCACCGTCAGGCCCAGCGTCTGCAAGCCCAGGGAGTGCCGCGCCAGCCTCATCACGTAGAAGATCCGCAGCGCCCGCAGCACCCGCAGCACCAGCCCCACCTTCTCCAGGTAGTTGTTCCCCGAGCCGGCCGGTTTCCCCCCCGCCGACAGCGAGTCCACGATGAGGGTGATGTAGTAGGGCAGGATGGCCACCACGTCGATGACGTTGAGCGGCGTGCGCAGGAACGCGCACTTGCTCTGCGTCTGGATGAAGCGCAGCAGGAACTCCAGGGAGAACCAGCCCACGCACACCGTCTCCAGCACGAAGATGTTGTAGCACCTCTGCGAGCACTCGCCCTGCCGGAGGAGAGCAGAAGACACCGCGTTACGTCCGGAGGCCGGGCGGAACGCCGTTCGGAAATACCCCGAACATGTAGTTTTCCGAGCGGCCGGTGAAGTGAAAGTCACCCCTGAAGATGGCGAAGCTTCGCCTCCATTTTATGGGATTTCACGAAACAAGAAAAAAACGGCGTGAAATCTCCCCTCCGCGCGAGGCTCGCGGGACCGGCAGCTCCATTTCTCACCCAAATCCACGTCATCTCGTCTTGGAACCTCAGCTCCTCCACAGCCACGCCGTCTTCTCCTCCCTGGGTTGCTCCCTTCAGCCAATCATCTGCCTCCATCTGACCTTCATCCTTTCACAACGACCTCGGCGTCCTTCAAACCTACATCTTCTCCATCCCTCCTCTGCACGCGGCCAAACCTTCTCAGTCCCGCTTTACCTGCAGAACATCTCGCGTGTGCTGTCCCTCTGATGGACTCCTTCCTGATCCTCAGAGAGGAACCTCCACATCTTCACCTCTGCTGCCTCCGGCTCTGCTCACCAGACAACATGGCTGCCCTCAGCTCCGTCTCACCTCTCCTTTGTCACTTTTCTCCACTCGTTCCAACAACTGATGGTTCCACCTGACCGGCCAGTTTATTGATTTAGTTATTTATTTATTGTTGTTATTATTTATTATTAATATTCATTTATTTATTTAGTATTATTATTATCATTATTATTATTATTATTATTATTATTGCTCTCCATGTGTGGATTGGCTAAAAAGCATGAAGAGCGCTGGAAAGCAGCGATGGGCGGAACGAGGGAAAGTTGAGCAGCAAAGCACTAAATGTATCCGCTTACAAAAAAAGGAAATGACTGGATGGAAATAGTTGGAATGGGTTTTAAACAATTAGATGTTTTGCTGCCACGGAAACGCCATTGACTTTAATTGTCTTATTGCCTCAAAATAATTCATCATATTCCGCCTTTTTCTTCAGCTTTCATCGTCATGAATCCGAAAAAACACGGCATTGGAGGTGTGACGATCCGACTCTGTGGCGTTCTCGTCTTCTCGTCTTCTCGTATCCTCGTCTCCTCGCCGTCTCGTCTCCTCGTCTTCTCATATCCTCGTCTCCTCGTCTCCTCGTCTTCTCGTCTCCTCGTCTTCTCGTCTTCTCGCCGAGCTTTGTCGGATTCGGGAGATTCAATGAAACGCCGACGTCAGTCCTCTGGGTCTTGGCTAGCATGACGTTTGCTTGTTTAGCAAGAAACAAACAAAAAAGGACCCCAGACTGGAAGACCAACCAATCAAGCTCAGACCCACGTGGCTATGATGTTAGCACTAGCATTAGCTGCTCCACTTAGCATTGGATCGGTTTAAGCCTCATTGTAAAAAAGATGATAATGTCCCTCAAAACCGCTTGTCTGGTCATTTTATCTTCATGGGGTTTGTTAGACTATGATGTTAGCGCTAGCACTAGCCGCTCCACTTAGCATTGCAACGGTACTGATGAGCCTCATTGATCTTTGTTTTGCACTGAAAGGGGTTTCATTGGTGGAAGTTATTGTTATTTATATCATGAAATGAATCCAAACTGGCAGGAAAATGCACTTTTTCCCCGAGGAACCGCTTTTCCACGCTTCTTCTCAGAGGAACCTGTCAGTCGTTTGAAGCCATATTTTCTGAGTCAGACTTAAATCAATTGTTTTTGGACGTGACTCGAGAATTCAGGCACCCAAACCGTGAACAAGATCTGCTCGGACGACATGATGGTGGCAAAAGACAACACTGTCCGCAAAACTGCTCGTCCGGTCATTTTAATCTTCATGACGTCAGTGAGCCACGTGAGGAGCAGTGCTAGCAGGCGCCGCAGAGGGAGGAGGACCTTTGAACGATTCAAAAGGAAACTTTTCACAGAGTTTCCAGAGGTTTGAGAAGTTCTCAGTAAGGACGCGGGTCAGCGAAGCCACGGCGTTTCCCGGGCGCAGCGGACGGATCCGTGACCAGACACCATCTCCCCGTCAGGTGACGCGTCCGCCTCTCCGTACGGTCGGATTTCCACGGCTGTCTTCCGCTGTGACGTGGCCGGAGCCGCGGCGGAGCCTCAGCAGCCGCCCGGCGTTTCACGCTTGATAAAAATCTCCATTTAATGACTGGCGGCTAATTCAACGACGGCCTCCTAGTGACGTATCTGGATCACCGGTGACGGAATCAAACTGAGATCAGACAAGACTTCGTTCATCCCCGGAGGGGAAACTCTTTTGTCACAGCGGCGCAACAACAATAATAACAATAAATATAAATGTAGGAGAGGCAATTAAAAGATATCGATAAAAGAAGAAGCAGCAACGTGAACAACAACAGGGACAAAACAGACAACAGAATGAAAAAAATACAATGAAGTAAATCATGATAAGTAAATAACAGCAAGGGTGAGAACACACGACCAAAAATGACAACAATGACGACAATAAAACTAATATATAGATCAATATTTATGTGAACTGTGCTCATTATTTATTGATTCCTGTATGTTGGTAAATACGTCCAGACAGTTTCCTTTTACCTCAGATGAGACTTTATACTTTCACACTTCAGAGCTTTATTTTATTTGACTCTATTTCCAGATTGATTTGTATTTTTTAGCTTGTCACTGTCTTGCTGCCGCTGCCAAACAATTTCACGACCATTGGATCATTAAAGTTCACCATCATCATCATCATCATCACCATCATCACCATCATCATCATAACCATCATCATCATCATCATCATCACCATCACCACCATCATGATCATCATCATCACCATCATAACCATCATCATCATCATCATCACCATCACCACCATCATGATCATCATCATCACCATCATCACCATCATCATCATCATCATCACCATCATCACCATCATCATCATAACCATCATCATCATCATCATCATCACCATCACCACCATCATGATCATCATCATCACCATCATAACCATCATCATCATCACCATCATCATCACCATCATAACCATCATCATCATCACCATCATAACCATCATCATCATCATCATCATCACCATCATCATCATCATCATCATCATCATCATCATCACCATCATCATCATCATCATCATCACCATCATCACCATCATCATCACCATCATCATCACCATCATCATCACCATCACCATCATCATCATCACCATCATAACCATCATCATCATCATCATCATAACCATCATCATCACCATCATAACCATCATCATCATCACCATCATAACCATCATCATCATCATCATCATCACCACCATCATCACCATCATAACCATCATCATCATCACCACCATCATGATCATCATCACCATCATCATCATCACCACCATCATGATCATCATCATCACCACCGTCATCATCACCACCATCACCATCATCACCATCATCACATCACCATCATCACCATCATCACCATCATAACCATCATCATCATCACCATCATCACCACCATCATGATCATCATCAGTTCAATGTGGATCTCCACAGTGATATCAGAGGCGACGGGAGGCCGAATGAACACGACGTCTGACTGTTAGCATTGCTAATGC
>CAAKHD010003493.1:79115-118681 GCA_901007705.1 Fistularia tabacaria | reverse complement strand
AGCTTTACCAGCTCCCGAGCTAAACTGTGGCCAGTCCAGTGCTCATTAAAAAGTGTGCGCGTGCGTGCGTGCGTGCGTGCGTGCGTGCGTGCGTGCGTGCGTGCGTGTGTGTGTGTGTGTGTGTGTGTGTGTGTGTGTGTGTGCGTGTGCGTGTGTGCGTGTGTGCTTGTGTGTGTGTGTGTTTGGCATGGTACTGTGTCCAGCTGCAGAACAGAACATCTGCTGGTTGCAGTCAGGCCAGGTCAGAGGCAGAGAGCTTTGACCAGGAATGATCTGTGTCACCTTAATGTCGAGCCTTTCAATCTAATGGGTGTAAATACTGGCCAATGACTGAAAAATCGGTGACTTTAAATACAGATTATGAAATGTAAACATAATGTACTGCAGTCAGATAACGAAAAGTAATTTTAAGATATAACTAGAGTTTTTCCTTGTCTCACCGTAAGATTATTGTCGGGCAGAGTTCCTGGAGAACCTAAGATAAGATGAGATAATACTTTATTGATTCCCATAGGGGAAATTCGGAATGCTGCTATAAAGACAAAATGATGTCACAGTATTCAGAAGCTTGATCATGAGATTGGATTTTTTTTAAATCACCAAAAATCACATACCAGAAAATAGAACCCCTTCTTATTATTGGAGAATAAGTTAAATTAAAAGGCTCAATATCACATTGTTTTAATGTTTAGTTAGGATATATCCATGGTTATAAGAAGAATTGGTTGTTTTTTCCACCATATGGAAAACACAGATTGAATATTATCTATCAGTCCAAATGTTATTCAGCAATCTGCTGATTGGCTCAGTGAGGGCAAAACTCCTCCTGCAACATCATCTAAACATTTAGGAGAAGTACTCATCTCCATTTTTAGCAAAGATAACATCTGATGAGTCAATCATCATATGTTACCTGTTGAGATAAAGCTAATTTTGTCAGCTGTTCAACTTTAGGTGTTATTTCCTCCTTATCAACAAGGATTTCAGGTCACAGATATTTATACCCACACCTTGTGGATGAGTGAGCAGCTGCATCGTCATCAATGCACATCTGGCTCTGTCACCACACAGAACCAACATTTTTTCTCCCCAATAAGTCAGATTTTTAAAAATCATATACCATTTAATAATATCTTGTCTGAATCATGAGAAGGGTGACTCTCATATACATGTGTCGGATAATTTCTTAAATGACTTGGATTGTGGCACGATTGACGGCCACAAACTCAGGACATTATATTTCAAGTCATACATGCTTTATTCTTCATTCGTCTAACCTTTGACGTGTTCCCCTCAGACTTGGTTGTGTCAACTAGTAGAAGCCAAAAAAAACCTGCTAGTTATTATGTAATCACTTTGTTACAGGTCAACAAAATCCCCTGTAACACTGTAATTTTGTGGTAACCAACAATTTGAATTTCTCAAATATATCAAAAATGGTACTGATTGAATTCATTCAAAATATAAAGACATTTTCCCCCAAAACGTGTTCCCTGTACTATGTTGCTGTCCGCAGTGAAACCAGATAGGTAGCAAAAAACAAAACAATATGTAATAAGCATATTATTGTAATGGGATACCTTCATGTACTAAGAAGTCTTCTATGCTGATTTCCAAGTGTAACGGCATCTCGATGGGTTCCAGTGGCGTTGACTTATAATTTTCTTAACGACCATAAATTTGGAGAAATATTCTCTTAATTCTTTATTCTCATTGAACTGAAGCTCCAGCTTGCAGCTCATTATTAACTTAATTTAATAATATTAATGCTGATCAGAATAATCCATGAACAGTCTTGATGGAACTGGTGCAGAAAGCTCTTGCTGAGAGAAACACACACAAACTTTTTTGTCCACCCCCCCCCCCCCCCCCCTACACACACCATTACATTCTGTTGGTGCATTGAAACATCAAGTGAACCTTCACCTAGATTTCTTTAATGCTTTTTCGCAGAATCACCAGCAACCTGTTTGTAAAATGACATCCAGGATAAACTCCAGCAGCACTTCATTTAAACAGATTTACACATTGACTTCCATTGTTATCTTGCAGTGGTCGCATGCGCAGCTGAGTCATTCGTTCCTCTGCTTACAGAGCACTTCAGCTTCAACCTGCATAACTTGATCAGAGGAACGGTCACTCTGTTGTATGTTTGATGATCTTATTGAAGCTACAGTCACTGTGAATGTGGCAACTTCCCTCTCTGATGAAGAGACACCAATAATCAATGTTGAGCGACTGCTGAATCAGGCTAGTGATGCGTGTATCTCTTCCTCTGTGATTACCCACTCATCTGAGTTTATCTCACTCTATCAGTTCGTTAATCCTCCTTCTCTACCTCAACCTCTCTTCCTCCTCCTGTCCCTGTAACAACAGAACAGAAGTGCTTTCTTTAATCCTGTTATGAGCAGGGCTCTCGATCACTTCATATTTCCTGAAGCAATGGTAGTTTGAGTCAAAAAGATTGCAGTTAAACAAATGCAGATAGAAACCAAAGAAAGAGCAAATTAAGTGGAAACAGATTGATGGAACAGAAAAGTTTGAGATTATTCTGAACCTATTTTCAAAATTAATTCTGACCTATTCCTTGGCTTCATTCTTTACATTTACACTGCCTGCAGTTTCTTTGTGTTTAGATTTTTCATGTTCAGTGATGAACCCAAACACCTCAGATTAATCCGATGACTGCGCTTAATACCAAGAAATGCCTCTTTCCACTTGGGAAGGTAAAGCCGCAGTAATTTATGCTATGCTAAATGAGCATTTTGCTTTAGTGTGCAGAACTATGCCATGAAAGGAGAACATGAGACCACTGAGACAAATCTTTTTTACTGCTGCAAACCATCCTTTCCTGATGCTGCATGATGCCACAAAAGCACTTAAAAACATATGCTTGTTTTTTTAATGATGTGACTGCTTTGTTTAAATAGTATCTTTGTCAATTCAATACAAACGTTTTAAAGATTACAACAGGATTTAAAAGTCTTAATAGCTCAAATCATAGTTTTTTTTTCTGATAATGCATTAATCCAGTGTACAGGATAAATCTATGTTATTTTAGATACGGTTGTTGCACTTTTACCTGTGAATACAATTATAATCTGATAATATGGCAGCCCTACTTGTGTGACCAAAATTATATTATATATCAGCAAGGTGGGACTCACGGTCACCCAAGATGTGAGGAGAGATAAAGAAGACAGAAATGATGAGTACTGCATTTTGCGCTTGAATATGCGAAATATATACAGATGTTCATTTTAGACTGTTGACAGGATCACAGTTGACTATGTCGTAACATGGTTAATTGATCATTATAGATCAATCTACCTAAACTTCCTGGTGGCATCTCTGTGATGTCAAAGCCACCATTTGACATGGCCTTAACACTGAAATTCACACCAATCACAGAAAAAGCTGGAATGATACTTTAATTTTTTTTGTCAACATAATAATTCTTTTGATTGATGGAAATAATATCATATGGAATTAGGGAAAAACTCTGCCACATATTTTGGACTTTAGTTGACTTCTTCAAATTATTAGGATCACATTTTCATTGTAGCTTCACAGAACTTAAATACACATCACACATTTTATTATTTCTTAATTGTATTTTTGTTTCATATGTTAGTTTTCTTCCCCTATCGGACAGGTATGATACTTCAAACCCCATGTATCTGGTCTTAAGAGATTCACTTTTATCTGAGAGACATCCTATGGATCACATGGGAGGCTGACTTATCATACTGTACTAGATATCTAGTGTTAAGAGTTTAAAAGGTTGTTCAGTGTAAAAATATCTGAACATACTTCTGGAACATACCCTTCCACCCCAGGTGGGTTGATTAATTTGAGATTAGCTGACCTGCAACTGGCAAGACGTTCTGCTGAATGTGCTTACGTAAAAGTGCTCGCTCTCACAGCTTGTGGCAGAAGGCGGAAGTGCTTCTATTCAGCAGCGATGATGGGGGGTTGGCTGGTGTTGGGGTGCAAAAGAAAGAAACTTCATGTGTCACAGTATTACCACATTTCAACAACAAATGCAGTTTCAGTGTTTCTCAACCTGATGCTTAGTTCGCAGGCAAAAAGGATATTTCAGTTTTTAAACTACATAAATAACCAACAAGTTCATCATCTTGTGTTTGTATTTACCTTTTTCCACAAACAAGGGCTGACCCGGACCACAGCTGCTAAGAAGCATTAGGAATGGCTAGAAGCACAATCCTTGACTCTAAGCCTTTAAAAGTGTTTCTCTGAGTGATGCAAAAGTGTAATCTTGGTCATTTTCATTTCAAAGTCACAAGATAGTTTTTTAGTTTTTTAAGGTTGGGACCTCATATCACTAAGCCAGATTGAATTGCAAAAGAGCAGCAAGAGGCGCCTTGTATGTTAATATTACATAACCTTAACCAGATTAATGCAATTTCAGCATGTTTGTGTGTGTGTTTGTATTCCTAGCTTGAGGATTAAGCCTATACTTCCTGATATTAAGTTTGCTATAATTATTTGTTTTTGGTATTTTTATTTTACAGTTATTTACCTCTTGTCTGAAATGAGGTGGCAATCATCACATTTGGCACAACACACATTGACATTTCACATTTCTTTTTTTTTTTCCTTTCGGCTGCTTCCTTCAAGGGGTGCCACAGCAAATAATCTGCCTCCATCTTACCCTCTTCTCTGTATCCTCTTGTCTCATTCTAACTAACATCAGAAATCTTCTCTTTGGTCTTCCTCAGGCCTCCTGCGTGTCAGCTCCAACCTAAGCATCCTTCTACCAATGTATTCACTAGCTCCCCTCTGTAAATGTCCAAACCATCTCAGTCTTGCCTCTGACTTAATCTCCAAACATCTAATGAGCTGTCCATCTGAGGGGATCATTCCTGATCCTATCCATCCTTGTCACTCCCAAAGAGAACCTCAACATCTTCATCTCTGCTACTTCCAGCTCTTCCTCCTATCTTTTTCTCTAACCCATACAAATCGCTGGTCTCACCACCATCATCTATACCTTTCCTTTCATTCTGGTTGATGCTCTTTTATCACAAATCACACCAGATACTTTTCTCCACCCATTCCAATGTGCTTACACATGTTTCTTCATGTTTCCCCTCCTTTCCGCACTCTCCGTTGCTCTGGACTGCTGACTTCAGTTACTTAAAAATCCTCCACCTCCTTTATCTGCACCCCTTGTAACCTCACCATTCCTCTTGGCACCCTCTCATTCACACACATATTCTGTCAGAAGCTAACCTTCAACCCTTACACATTCACACATACTGTATACAGACAAAATATAATGATAGACTTCACCACAGATGTTTTATTATTGGTTTATTAACAATCAAATAGCCTTTCAAATATTTCAGCCGTACACCTTTGGACCCCACGATGCTCTTTGAGGAAAAGACATGCAGAGGAAGGGTTAGGTTCTGACCTCTGAGAACCTGAGACCTCTTTATATCAAATACTGCGAGGAAAAAAATAAATAAACGTTCCTCTTAGACGAAAGCCTTCAGCAGACACAGATAAGATGATGACCCTGGCAACAGAAGAAAAAAAGAGGAGAGGAGTAAGAAAAATCTGCAAAACAATAAAAAGACTGCAAACGTGTCGCTATGTATACATGCATATGTGTGTGTGCATGCGAGCATGTCTACAAATATAAGCAATTATTTCATCTTTTATGATCAGTACTCAAAGGAAACTGTATAAATAACATTTTGATTTGAGGTAATTGTGTTGTTTATTGTGTTTGTCTGCAATTACAGTTTTAAACTTCTCATATGCTAATGATTAAGCACTGATTGTTGCAACTGTTGTTTGTCTCTTTGCAGGAAGCATGTTGTGCATACGTGCTGATGGTGACAGCAGTCTACTGGGTGTCAGAGGCTGTTCCCCTGGGTGCTGCTGCCCTGGTCCCTGCCTTCCTCTACCCACTCTTTGGGGTTCTAAAATCAAGCGAGGCAAGTTTTAGGATTATATTTGTTATTTGTTTTACTCTTTTTGTGTTACCAACTAATTTGAGGGTGTTTTGCTGTCGATTTTAAGTATTGGGGATTGTGTATCTACATTATAAGCCAACGTGTCATTTAGATATAGGAAGAACTCAATTAAAATGTTGTGCCCATATGAACAACAGGTACGTGGAGGAATAAACACAACAGGTGTCGAACATCTGAACATTTCAGAAAGGTCTGGGAGAGTACCTGATATCACTTGGCATTTTAAAAAGAATAAATTTAAGCTACTGGTGACTAACTGGAGACAAAAACTACTAGAAATCAGAGAGGTTCAGTGATTGTAGCCCATGGTCAGCCTTGTAAAGCCAAATCAGAATGTGGTTGACTTTAGTCACTTCCACATACTGACCTTCCTCCTGCGCTCATTTTTGTTAGATTATCTCAAACTAGTATTCAGCAGATGCAAATGTTGACTGTGACACAAATGTTCAGGTCATCTGGTCAGATATCACTACAAACGGAAGCAACTATTTAATCACAGGTATTATATCACCCATCCTATATGCTACTTGATGAAGGTTGATATGAGGATTGTATCATTCAAATAAAGTGACTGAAGTAGAAAACAAACTACATTCTGACCACACACAGACACACACACACACACACACACACACACACACACACACACACACACACACACACACACACACACACACACACACACATATACACACACACACACACACACAGATATATCAATGTGTGTTTATATATGAATATATATAAATATATGTTTTAAAATACAATAGAATTACTTATCCTTTTACTTGTACATTTGCTCTTAATTCCACTCAGAAGACTTGATGTTGATTTTTAAGGACAGCAATTCAGTTAGTTTTGAATTGTAACATTGATTATTTTAGCAGTGACCTGTATTTCAAAAGTATGCATACAGAGGTTAAATAAGGACGGTAAATACTGCAGTGTGTCAACTTTTTGAGAAGTGAGTGAAATGCTTTGGCTATTGAGGGCATGCGGTAAATCAGGGTTTAACAACAATGCAAGGAGGTGGGATTGTAACTGTGCTGAGTAATCTGATCACACTGCACTTTATGCAGATATACAGTAAGTTTAGACCAAAAGAAAGAGTCTTCTCCAAAGATGCTGTACAGGACATCCTGGAGCATCTTGGATGTACACAAATGTTTCTGTATTTTTTTAAAGTAGGTAAGAGGTTACATGGATGCAAATAGCTTTCGGTTACCATTTTATGATGCTTTGTCATTTTATTGCATCATCAGTATGCTGTAAAGCGTTTGTTGAGTATATAGAGAACCCCATTAACCTGGCGCTCATCATTTTCCCATGCAATGTTCTTTCTTGTCTATGTGTGCACATTCACATGTGCCCCAACCCGGCAAACACATACGCACTCACACATGTGACCACCCTTTGCCAACAGTGCCATGCTGCATCCACTTTTATTGTTATGAATGATACATAAAGTCCACTTTCTATATTTGTTACCCCGTCTTAGCTTAGCTCCATTAAATGCGACGCTCTTCTTCTTCACCTTTCTTATCAGCATTATATAAAAGTGAGCTGTACAGATCATGTGACAATAACAAAGCTTCCTGTTAACACCTCTGTAAGCCTCTTTGGATGGTGTTCCATAAATATGCTAGTCGATAGCTTTATGCAACATGTTGAGTTTATTATAGTACTTTGAGTCTCCCCTAAACCCCCTCTTTTACACGAGAACCCCCAGTACACAGCAGAACTCATTCAGTAATTAAAGGATTGTAGTTATTGTACTTGACATTTCAGGGTGATTGGTTTTGGTAGAAGGAGCGTCTTACTTAGAGCCCCGCCCAGACTGTTTACTGCAACATGTTGATCTCTGTAATTGTAATAAATGAATCAAGTCTTAACATTAATGCTTATTAACTTCTGAAATTTTAAGTCATGAGAACCTTCACTGACTGAAGGGCATAAAACAGTGAGTTAAGTGTGTCCTTCTAAGTTCTCACATTGATACTTGTATACATCATAAGCGGCACTACAGTGTCTGCAGTCAAACAACACTATTAGACAAGTGGTTTGGTAAATATGTGTTATATATATATATATATATATATATATATATACATATATTGATTTTTATATTTATACTTAAGAAATATCAAAAATATCATTAGTGTTGTTTGGAGTATTTAAAAATCCTAAATGACAAATTTCAGCAGTAAACAAGAATTTTTTTATTACAGTTATCTGAACTGTCAACACTTATGATTTACAATTCATGAATAATATTAATATTGTTTTACATTTATCTTATATAACGAAACAACTCTAACATTTATAGATATAACACTTACAGTTTATGTATAGCAAATGAATATTTTTAGCTGTCATTCAGCTATGAAATTTATTTGCATATTATTTAATAGTTTGAAAGACAACATTGCAGCAACTAAATACAGTGATAAGAAATATTGGTTTACATTATTTATTTAAAATTTTGATATACTTAATAAAGACATTAATAAACACAACATTTCTTGATTCGTGAATAATTAAGATACTTAATTGAATAAAATATTTATAAATATTAACTGAAGGTTGAGGATGTTGTTGTTTTCCTCCTTGTAGTTGTGCCTCTCCAAAGTGCAATAGCACACTATACAAGCACAAGTTAATCATAAATAACTATATGCTCTTACACTGTTATATGAAAAAGCATATGCATGCTATTAATAAATGCTAACAGGACAGTTCTCTTTACTTAGCTATTGGTTGTCATTTGTAGGTGTATTTGTAGTGCATTTGTCGGTGTTGTTCTTTTAGGGAACTGTAATTTCATAGAAATGAAAAGAAAATAGAAGTATTAATGGATTTGACACAACGTAGGCCAGGCAGCAGAGGCTGTAGTCAACTTTTTAATTAAAAAAAAGGAAGTCTTGTGCGAGGTATTAGGTGAAAGGTCAGGAGACACGGTCTTACACAACACTGCTAGGGCATGAACCCTGTGGCTGGGAAGTACAGCAGATTAAAAAGAACAAATGGCAAACTGTAAGGGCTGATCCAAGAAGAGGAGGGGGAAGTAGGGAATTCGGTGATGGTGCGAAAACCAAAGGCCTCATTCCTGTCACTGCATCCTTGGAGATCAAAGGGTGAACTCCATTATTCCTGAGAGTGGACTTTGCATTGATATTCGGTTCTTGGAATGATGAGGATGGTATTTAGTAAAACAAATATTTATAATTATGTGTCTGTTCAGGTGGCAGCTGAGTACTGTAAAGACACTACTCTACTGCTGATGGGTGTCATCTGTCTGGCTGCATCTATAGAGAAGTGGAACCTTCACAAACGCATTGCTCTTCGCATGGTGATGATTGCAGGGGCCAAACCTGGCATGTGAGCAGCACACATACATTCACACAGAAAATAGTGGAGTAGTAAAGCTGTTTTTGATTTTTCTATGTCCAATGTACATCATACCCAGTACTTCCTTCCCAAGGCTGGTCATCCAACCCTGTTAAGTTCATACAGATTGCTTATACTTGCGTATGTTATCCAAATGTTATTAAAATTGTCAATCTGTCAAACTTTAACTGTTAATTTCAGTGAAATACTGCGCCATTTTTAACCGGTCTGCGCCGATATGAAACGACCTCGCTCTTGCTCTCCCTCAGGCTGGTGTTAGGCTTCATGTGTTGCACAGTGTTTCTCTCTATGTGGCTCAGCAACACATCTACAACAGCTATGGTGATGCCCATAGCTGAGGCCGTCTTGCAGCAGCTCATCTGCACAGGCATGGCTGACAACCATGACGACTCAGAGACAGCTGAGCACACTGAGAATGACAAAGGTAGGCGTGGTGGTGGTGGGGGACCTCTAACCTGTAAGAGTTTCTCAACAAAGAATCATTGGTGGTGTTAACAGTATGGAGTAAAGCTCACCGAGGTGAAGCTGAGTGCAGGAAAAGATGTAGAAATGTGATTGTTCTTGCTTGGAGGTGCAGCTGCACCACAGCAGTTTCTCCTGACACTTTTAAACTTCAACAATTCCTAATGTTGTTGTCTCCAGCTGTTGCAGACAAAGAAGAGACTCTGGACAAGAACCCGTTGGAACTTCTCTGCCGGGATGGCAGGTACTGTATGTGTGTGTGTAAGACAGCTGTACTTGATACTACTTAACAATATTTCTTGTATCCAGTCGCAATTCCGAAACATGCATTATTTGTGTGATTGAGTGCACAGCAGAGGTTATCCTTTTTTCTAGCTCCAGAGCCCCAAAAAGTGTCAATGCTCACTATCTTGGTCTGTGTGAAACCTGCTGATGTAACTATTTGAATTCACAACTCACAACTCACAATTCACAACTCTGACTGCCTGGGGAGCATCTGTGCAACTGCCACCCCATCACTCCGTCACCCACTCACACGTGTGGTGCCCATAACTACCACGGGTCACTTTAGTTCTTCAATCTATTTATTTCTGCTCATGTTATTTTTTTTAAAAATCTTATTTTTTTTTGTGCTATCTATGTGTAAATGTGTATGTATATATTTGTATGTGTATATTGTGTATATTGTGTATATGTGTATATATATATTTATGTAGGTATGGGTATGTGTGTAAAAATGTATGTATACGTGTGTGTGGAATGGATGGTGACATGTGCATATGCATATGTGTTTGCGTGTTTGCACTGTCATATGTGTGTATTTATCTTTCCTGTTTTGTTTTGTTTTTGTTGTTTTTTTCCTCTAATGTTGCTGCTGCAACACCCGAATTTCCCTTATGGGGATCAATAAAGTCTTTTCTTATCTTAGATGGTTTATTAGATTTAAATAAACAAAGCTTGATTTTTCTTTTGTTCTTGTAATTGAAAATTCCAATCGTTTTTCAATTGTTTTCTGGTGATGACATGATGATGAGTGTTAAATAATATGAGAACAACATAAAAAACAAGAGAACAAAGCTCTAAGACATGGCTTTGCTTAAAGGGATGTAAAAATACACTAAGCCTCTGGAATGTGAAACCTCTTCATGAAATGAAGGAGGTCCAGTTGCTATGAGAACAGTGAATGGGTTTAATGGAAATACAGATATCATTGTTTGTAACATTCAACGTTTATTTAATTAAGACTAAATGTTTTATCTCTTTCTTTTAACAATTTCCTTGTCCTCTAAACTAACTTTATCAATTTTATTGACTTGATACTGTGATCCATTTTCCATCTTAAAAATATTTTTTTTATGTGTTTAGAAGTTTTGCACATTGCATTGTCACACCCCATCACACAATGCAAATCCAGTTCAGAATATATATATCAGAAAATGAACAGTCGACATACACTCTGCGACCTCCTGCAGTGACTAAGAATTTAATATTCACTGATGGGAATATCTAAATCATACAATTTTATCTCACATTGTTAGATACATTATTGTTGTTCTGGTTATTCTAATTGTCATGCTTGGCAAACTTGTTACTGATTTTAATTTCTCTGGTTTACTCTTCTGTCTTCTTCCAGCAGCGGATGCACCAAACAGGAACTCTCTACACTCTCTGAGGTAAGACTTGTTTAGAGTTTTCCCACATTTAATCACATAATGAGAAAAAAATGCACAGAACACAAAATAAAAGAATATATTGATCTGTCTCTCCATCTCTCTCCTCTGTATTTATTCAATTGATTTTCAGGTACAGACTGGTGAGGTAAATGGCTTGGGGCTGAATTCACAACCTAATCAGGAGTTCATCAGACAAAACAATGGACACTTGCCGCAGGTCAGAGAAAATATAAGTGCTGTAAATGGTTATCCCATCTGGGCAGACGCAAGCAAAACAGGCATTGATCTTAGAAGAGTAAAACATTCCCCCTTCTTCTGCTCTGTTTCAGGTGGCCATTGAGATTCCAAATGTGAAGCGGGTCAAGGCGAGGAGGGATTCCCAGTATCCAACCAAGAGGGATCACATGATCTGTAAATGCCTCTCACTCAGCATCACCTATGCAGCGACCATCGGGGGGCTCATCACCATAACAGGCACCTCCACCAATCTCATCTTCGCTGAGCAGTTTAACACGTATGTAGAAAACTGCAAGTATACACATTAAGGAGGGAATCCGCTGGAAATTGGTCACAGCGGGACAATGTAGCTCAAATAAAAAACACGGCAAACCAGCTGAACAACACTCAGTCATTTTTTTGGTGCTATAATACCTTAGGGAGACGTTTGAATGAGCCTGATTATGGGCCACAGTTGGCTAGAGTCCTACTTAACTCATTGTCTTAGAGGCTAAAAGAATCTGAGATCATATTAATCCGAGCAGATCTGCTCCAGCCGTTGCCAAAAAAAACAGCCCGGAGACCGCCAGTTGCAAGTTCGACAAAGGTCAGATTTTGTGGCGTGATATTGTGCATATATATGTCGTTGACCACAGGCTGATGAACTGATGCAAAAGCATGAATGAAAGTCAGGCTGATTCATTACTTTGGGAATTACAGAGATGAATGTAGTCACCTCTGAGAGTGCTTTGAATGCACTGTGACTTAATTTGAAGGTTAATGTATGAAACATGCAGCTGATTATGATCATTGTCCTCAAATGTCACAGCCCTCGAACAGCATTATTGTTACCCTTGACCGACTAACATTTCAATGAAAGAAATGGTGAGCAATCAGAAAACATGCAAGTCAATAAGACTTTCATCAAATGGGTCGATAATAGAAGTCTAAATATCTGAATTAATAGAATAAGTGTCCCAAGAAACTTCACCTCAACTGTATTCAGTGCTTGTAAGTCTCCTCCATGACATTAGATGAACTGTAGAGAAAACCTTGCTTGGAAATAAAATTGATGTCCAGGAACTGGAGGTTTTTGCCTTGCCTATTGTGAAATATTCCTCTGCAAAACACAATAGGCTGTCTTTTCTTGATCAATTTGACAATGACCTGAAAAAATTCTTTATTGGTTAAGATGGATTTTTCCATTTAACTTAGACTTTAACCCTCCAACTGCTTCTTGAAGGCATGACTTTGACATGAAAGGAAGGAAAGTGAGCCAATATTCCATTTGAATTTTAAAAGTAGTCCATTGATTAAACACAGAGATCCTTTGAAAGGACCTTTAAGAGAAATCAGGTCCTTTTTTCTCAACCTGTGACACAAAATTGAATCGATGACTCATTTTAGTCTCTTTGCTTTCATTGCACACAAAGGATGAATAAATCACATGAACATCGATTTCATATTCACAATATCAAGCTGACAAATGTATAAATATATAAAAAAGGATCAGATTGGATGTTAAGCGGCACAGAAGAGGGTTGTGAAGAAGGAACAGCTGTCTCTGTAGGACACGCATGATCTTCGTCTCTGACTGTCACCTTTCCCCTACTTAGTGTTCGTACAGCAGTGAAGCTGATGTGAGCAAACACACTTTATCAGCTCTGTAGCTGTCAATGCAAAGATTTGGGAGGTTTAAAGTGCATTAGAAGATGGGAGATGCTGATCAGGAACAAACAAATCTGTGCAAACATGTCTTACTGTACTTCAGCGCAGATTTTTTTCCCCAGTGAGTCTTATGGCACCTAATCACTTTTTTTAAGGAAACCCACAACCAGTAGGTTCCTTTTAAAACAGCTTATAATCTCAGATACGCTAGTGCTATTTATAGTCCTCCCTCATTTTAAATTTATGTTGAACTGTTTATAAATCGTTTTTACAACATAATCACCTCACTGTGTGTGAGGAATCGTAGCTCAGTTGAAAAGAGCATGTACAGCAAGATGTTGTTTTTCCAAGGTTATCCAATCTAGTGTTGCTACGTCAATCAATTAAATTGATCTCCTCATCATTAGTTGCATTTAACGGCTAAAAAGTCACGTTTATCGGTTCTGCGAATTGTTATCCTCCTGTTCTTCACCTTTCACGTAAAAGATATGAAACAAGTTATTCTCGACTGAAAAACAGTGCAACCACCATGACAAACATAGAAAAAACACACAATTAACAGTTTAGGGGAGATAGAAACATGGAAAATCAAGTTTGATTGGTAACCACTGAAGCTCCACTCCGAGATGTCAACACAGCACGTGATGCTGCAGTATTTCTTATTCTACTGTCATGACTCAGAGCAGTGACTGAGTGACCTTGTACCGTTGTGGCGCGTCAGCTGTGCTGATAAGAAGATGGGAAAGACAGCAGCTGTCAGTCAGTATGAGGAAACACCGTGTGTGAGTGCAGATGCCCTCAGAGGCCGACAAGTTCTGCTCCATTTCAACAATATAATATCAGCCTTTTAATATAGCGTTATTATGTGGAGTTTGCATGTTCTCCTTTTGTCTGCGTGGGATTCCTCAGGGGTGTGCAGTTTCCTCCTACAGCAAAAATAGATGCAGAATGTTAAATGTGGACCCATGAGAGAGTAAATGGTTGTATGTCTCTATATGCGGCCCTTGGATCGACAGGCAACCGGTCCAGAGTGTACACTGCCTCTCTCCCATTTACAGCTGGGATAGGCTCCAGTACTCCTGCGTACCTGAGCGCAGGTTATGTGGTATACATATGAATGGATAGTATAAAACCGAAATCTCTCCCATGATGCTTTTTGTAGCCAGTTTGCAGCTTATTCACTATAAAAAACAAATGCAGAAACATTCAGGTCTACAAAAAACTGTTATTAAATCAGCATAAAACAATTTTAAATCATAAAATAATACCATCAAATCTGAAATTATGTAGATGTAAAATCTTAAACACACACACTCACACATTCATTTTCTGTTTCTCTTTCAGTCGTTACCCAGATGCTAAGGTGATCAACTTTGGCACATGGTTCATCTTCAGCTTCCCCATTGCAATCATCATGCTTGTCCTCACCTGGCTATGGCTGCACTTCCTGTTCCTTGGCTGCAAGTCAGTGAATGTTGAATATTTCAAACATGTATGCTTTGGAGGTGTTACTTCTCATGAATACATCTCGAAACTACTTATCTGTCTGACTGTTGGCGCACCACTGTAGGGCCGCAGCTTAGAAACATGTTGTTGCTGATGTTGTCACTGCTGTGTGTTCAGCTTCAGGGAAACATGCTCACTGAGTAAGAAACGCAAAACCAGGAGAGAGAGGCTGTCAGAGCAGAGGATCCAGGAGGAGTACGCAAAACTGGGACCCATCAGGTAGTGTTCCTTATATTGAATCAGTCTGTTGTGAAGGTGTGGGCCCGAGCTTATCACTTATGTAGTTGTTCCTCACAAGATTTTGTGTGTGTGTGTGTGTGTGTTTTGGGATTCTCAGCTACCCAGAGGTTGTAACTGGTGTTTTCTTCATCCTGATGACTCTGCTGTGGTTCACCAGGGAGCCTGGTTTTGTGCCCGGCTGGACGTCCCTTTTTGAGAAGCAAGTATTTAAACAGTGTTACAACACAAAACATCGCATGTGGTGCGTTTCCCACAAACAAATGTTGGGTTTAGCGGATGTGTGTGTGTGTGTGTGTGTCACTAAGTGACACACACATTAAAACACATCTAATATTTAGATATTGAATAATTTTGCTCAACTTGTACCACCAATGAAAGTTAAATCAATAAACACTTTTCAAATCTACATAATTCAAGACCCTCTCCTCTCCCCCAGAAAAGGCTATCGGACGGATGCAACAGTATCTGTTCTCCTGGGCTTCTTGCTCTTCCTTATTCCTGCGAGGCGACCCTTCTCCTCATCCTCCTCCAGTTGCAGAGTCACAGGTCGGGCTCCTACCTTCAGCAGTTTTGCATTTATATTATTTGTACAATTCTTGGCTGATTAAAAAGGAGAGATATCAGGACAAAGTAGAGGGAGCGAAATCGGATTCAAATCGAAGTAAGATTTGTTCAAAGGAATATTTTCAGTAAAACCTTTTCGGAAAACCCATTTTATTTTGCTAATATTTCTTGCAAAAACTACTACATTATAAAATGGCAGATGCCCAGCAGGCCCAACATCAACTGAATTGCAGAATATGACGTCAGCCTCTGGCTCCCTGCAGGATGAGGCTTCTTTGAGAGCGTGTCAGTGTCCTTGATCAAAATACTAAAACCCTAATTGCCCCTGATAAGGTGCTCGGCACCTGAATGGCAACATCTGCCATCTGTGTGTGTGTATGTTTGTATGCACTAAAATTTAATGCATACAAAATTCAGAAAAAAAGTGAACAAATTGAAATCCTCAAAATGCTCCCACAGCAAGTATACGATTCTGAAAATATTTAAGACTTTTTGTTTCATGAGTGGAGAGGAGATAGCTTATCCTTCACTGTAAAGAAATTTCTTAGTTTGTGACCCAGAGGCTTTAATTTTCCACTTTACTAAACGAGAATAGGCCTTAATAGCATCTTTTTTTTTTGATAAGCTACCTCAAAGTCTAATCTTAATTGAGATTAGAAAAGGTAACCATCCGTCACTAAATGTATAAAACGCCATCACTTTATTCAAAGCTGTGTGCAGAGTGAAACTAAAGCACTCGTCTGCAACAAGACACAATCCTGAATCCTGGTCACATCCGACGTGTGCTGACATTTCTCTGTTTTCTTTTTCACAAATCTAATAAAGCCTTGGAGTCGGACCCACTGGCCCCCATGATCACCTGGAAGGATTTCCAGAGGCTGATGCCTTGGGAGATTGTCATTCTAGTGGGAGGGGGTTATGCATTGGCTGCTGGCTGTAAGGTAACATGAGATCTTAACACAAGGTCGGATTCTAACGTGTGTTTGTGATGCCACACTTAAGATAACCGCATTATCCTTTCATAGTTTTTAATATACTGTCATTAAAAGAGCTCAATTTAACAGCGAGAGACTAGATGTGTGTCTTTGTCTGTCTATATGTGCAGGTGTCGGGCTTGTCAGTGTGGATCGGCCGACAGCTGGAGCCCATGAGTGGGCTTCCTCCGTGGGCTGTCACCCTGCTGGCCTGCCTGCTGGTGTCAGCGGTCACAGAGTTTGCCTCCAACCCTGCAACTCTCACAGTCTTCCTGCCCATCCTGTCAGCCCTGGTATGACCAGTTAGACTGATGTGAATTATATAAAATAGTTTTACCAGCACTAGCAAAATTTACACCATTATCAGCTTTCATACATTTTTTCAATGAAAAAAATGATCGCACTGTCAGTTAAAATCATCTTAATCAGTTTTTGCTCTTGTTTTCACATCAGAAACATTTTTAACAGTATTCTAGTGCTTCCCCCTGGTGGATCATAGGTTTCTCATCTCGTACATGGGGGAAGCTAATGTCCATGAGTGTTTGTTTGCTGCAGTATCAGAAAGCAGAAAGTCTTTAGTCCCCGAGTAGTTTTCACGTACAAGAATTTTGCGCAGCCTAATGCAAACATAGAATAATCATTAAAAGAAAAGAAACTAGATTTAAAAGTAAAAAAATTAATACAGGTAAAACAGTATAGATGTCAGCAAGATGTTAACTGCATGTAATTGACTTTGCAGAGGATGATATGTCATTCTAAGTTTTTAGGACACTGTAAGGCAATTTGACTCGGAAATTCAAGCCGGAAAAGGCACAGTGGATATGAGATGATAAAATACATTGCCTGAAATCATTGAATTTATCCTCTTAAGTTTTTGAAAGGTTTAGATCTTCCTGTACATTCCTACATAAAATACAAACAAAAATATTTTGGAATGACGTGCAAAAGTCTTTGTCTTAAACTATTTGCTTAATAACTAAGATGTTTTGATTCATTTTCAAAATAGCTTGATTGAAATATATATATATTTTTTTTTTCATATTTATTGAGGCTTTAATTTTGAGATAATCCTAATGCAGTAAAATAGAAAATTTAATAAGACGAACTTCCTGATTGTTTTAATTATTTCTATACTGTAGTGTATATTAAAGTCGATACGTTTAAAGAAAACTACAATATTGAAAGTGTAATGCAAAAACTTTTTATGTACATTTGTTACAATGTTCTAGTTATTTACTTTACCACTAATTATATCATAACAAAGGGTCTTGTTTCTTCTTTGTCCCATTGATATTGATATATTATCTGAATTTCTCTCCTAAATAGAAGGAAAATTAATCTCCAGGTTTCTTGCTCTTTTCTTCATTCCAGTCAGAAACCCTGCACATCAACCCCCTCCACACTCTGATTCCCTCCACCATGTGTGTGTCATTTGGGGTCATGCTTCCAGTGGGGAACCCCCCCAACGCCATTGTGTTTAGTTATGGCCACGTGAAGATCAGCGACATGGTACGACAATCTCGAAACACACTCACTCACACACACACACACACACACACACACACACACACACACACACACACACACACACGAGCACACTGTCACATGCTCCTGCACCCGCAGCATCTAAAGCCTCATGGGCAGCGTATCACAGTTGCGTTATATAATCTGAATGTCAAACAGTTTTTACTTAACTTTTTTTATGCCTTAGTTTCTTTTGTGATTATTCATGCACGTACCCTCTCTCTTTCCTCCTTCGTAGGTGAAAGCAGGTTTTGGAGTGAACCTGATTGGCGTGGCAGTGGTGATGCTGGCCATCACCACATGGGGGGTTCCCCTCTTTAACCTGAATGAGTTTCCAGCCTGGGCCATCTCCAGGAACGTCACTGGGAGTTTATAACCAGCGTGGAAATGCTGAAGAGGAGCTGACAGATCCCCAAGTGACTGACAGAGTTTAAGAGAAAGACGATCAGGAAATGACTCGAGAGGATGGTTCAGTCAGAGTGTGGCATTTTCTGTGGCCGATCAGCCAGAAAGTGGAGGGGGGCAAAAAGAAATGACTTCCAACACCTTTCTGATGCTCGGGGAGCCAGAACACCTTTTGCTGGAGGTGCCGACCGTCCGACAAAGACCTTGTTACCTCTGTTAACATGATTTAACAGAGATTCTGTTTTTCTGAAGTTACTAAATAACACAGAAATATTTGGTGATTCAGAATGGATGTTTTTTTTTTGTTTTTTTTACATTAGAGGATTAGAGCCACATGCGAAAATATATTTGGAAATATTACTTTTCTGAATCCAATGAAACTCTGTAACTTCCGGGGTTGTTCGTACAAGTACCTGCACATACATAAAAGTACTACTTTCAACAATGAACACGGATTTTAGAAATTTTGACTCAACCATTTTCATTTTAAAACTTCTTCAACTTCAGATTTTCAGTTTTTCCAATACAGTTCTGACTTTAAGCCACATGGTTCTTTCAATCCAGTTTCTCATGTGACCCTAATCCTTCTTAGTATTTTTTTTAATTCATAATTGAAACAATTATTTACGATAGAATGTGTTTCCAGAACCAAATAGTGCCTTGTTCAATGAATTTAGCAATCGACAGAAGGACATAGACCAGGCTCTTTTACTGTATGAATACTGAATAGCTGCTGCACTTAAAGTGAATGTTTCAAATCAAGTGTAGATTTCAAGTAACAGGCTGTGAGAATCAACAGTCTTCACTGGTCCGACTTTGTGATTCAAAGAAAAAGATGACTGCTGTATTGAAACAGGAAACGTGCATGAAAAGAGGCTTTTTCTATGGCTGCTGATCTACTATGTAAACATAGTCTTTGTGCAGTTCCTAGGGATGTTTATGTATATTTAGCATTAAAATGGAAAGAGGCTTTTTCAATTGTGCATATACAGGAAATTCCAAGCTGCTATTTAGAATGTTTCTATAGAGCGAGGCCTCTTAATATCTGCCTAATGTCTTTACCAAAGTTTCCAAGGCTGAATTTTGCTGTGTATGTTTCTGCCCATGTTGGCCACATTCACTGCAAGCCTGCTGCACCACCATTGGTGCCTGAGCATGACACAGCTCTCTCACTTTCATGCGGGAATAAAGTCCCTGACCTTGGCTGGCTTAAACCTTTTGAGCCGAGCAGGAATCAGTTTTGCCAAAATCCTCTGTATATCAGCCGAAGGCCTCCATGAGCTCAGTCTAGACTCCAGAAAGCAGAAGTATCATTCTTGCCACTGCAATGTACCTGTTCCTCTGCCTTATGCCAGCACATAACTACGCTGCAGTATCAAGAACGGTTGCTTGAAGTGGTTTCTGGAGATTTTTTTTCTTTGTTACTAACAGATATATTGCGGCTCACTTTGTGATTTCATTAGAGCATTTGTTTATGCACACTAATCCCCCAATGATCTTTTTTCAGTCTCTGTCAAATACCTGCTCATCACTTTTGAACATTAATTTATGTAGAGTGCAATCTGATGATGGGATGATGAGTTCAGTTGTATTCAAGATTCATAACTTGGTAATGCATGCTTCTAGTAGTAATTTAATTTCAGCATGTGTTGAACATTATGTGGTTACATTATATATTATTGATTCATTAAGTGATCTTGCGGATTCAAGATTCATTCATTGGAATGAATTCATTAGAATCAAGATTATTCATTATCTGGACAACTCATCCAGCTTACAAGGTCACAGGAGGGGTGGAGCCAGTCACAGCTACTTATGAACAAGAGTCTGGTCTTCAATTAACCTACTGCATGCTTTTGATCTGCAGGAAAAACCTGGAGAGAATCCGCTCCGGCACTGGGATAATATGCATTTTCCACACAGAAAGAACCCAGTTGATGAACTGTCTTACTGTGAAGTGAGTGCACAAGAGAATTAATAATCATTACAAGAATAAAATTCATAATACACTGTAAAAATTATTTAAAATATTATTAAAAAAATTAGGAAAATTGTTGGAACAATAAAATAATTTGTGTGAACAACATACTATCTTTATCCATATATTAAAAAGGAACTTTTACTAGTCTATTTTATACATACATTTACTTTTAAGTTTCTAATGATCTCTTTTCCATATACATTCATTAACATCAATGCAGATTAATTCTTGTATTTATGTCCATACATTAAAAAATGTTAACAGAAACACAAGACCGTCAAAAGACTTCATCATGCATGCATTTCTGATAATCACGTTTCTGTGATTCCTACTCTTTACTGTTCGACGGTATAACAATCTAACAATCAACATTTTATACTTGCTTTATAACAATGATTTTCTTTAACTTTCAAAAAAATCACTGGAAGGGGGACACAAGGAATTTTCTTATTTCAATAAATGTAATTGCAAATTATTCCCAACCTCAGCTGTTTTTATAATTACAATTTCTTTCAAGAAAAAACTAATATTACTTATCAGACCTTAAGATATATACTATAGGTACATTTGCATTACAATTTAAACTGTGTTTTTTCTGATCATTTTCTAATTATTTCTAAATGTTTGTGAATTTCTTTTTATTACATGACTTCTAGCCATTCTCTTATTGGGGGTTTCCTTTTTAATTTTGAAGTTATTTCTTGCCTTAAGTTAGCATTTAGAAAGTTAAACAGAATGCACCGGAGGCCTCTTGAATTGAAAGTCAGCACCTGGGTGTTGGAATATTCTGACCAAGGTAAAAGTACAATGTTGTAAATACGATGGAGCTCCAAAAAAATTGATTGTACAGTTGAAACCATTCCAAAATACCTGCTTTACAGATATTACAGCCCCCCCCACCCTTGTCATTGAAATTTCTTTCTTCTGAACTTGAAAGGCAGTTCTTTATGAAGCTGTGTCTTCTTAAGTAATGGTGGCTCACACTTTTATTCACAATTGTTTTTTTAGAATGTCTCTCTGAGGAAAGAAAAATAAAATGATGTATACAAATACCTCAAATGCTTTTAATGACTGATTGCATGTATAAAACTGGGATTTGAATCAAAAAATGAAACCATTGTGATGTTTGTCCAATGTGCGGACAGCGACACATCTTTTCAAACTGCCTTGATCTTTTCCCGCTTGCCCGGTTTGTAGTTGTTAAAAACTGTCTCACTGTGGTTTGATTGTAGAACTTGAGCTGAAAAAATTTCCAACAGTCCCTGGAGGGCGCTGAGGTACGATTCCGAATGCGGCTTTTAACTTTATACAAATAAATATAGACAGGAGGGAAACAGAGATCATGCTTACACAAAATCACTGAGATCAAATTTGCCTTCAAAATTACAGACCCTTTGCTGAAAATGTAAGGGTAACCTCAGCCGAAGTAGTTTATGAAACCCCATCTGAATGCTCAGTCAAAAGTATCATCAGGATTCTCTTCAAGTGTTCCAGGTCCTCATAAAAGTTCATGATGCAGTGACTGTTGGTTATGATTATGATGGTTGCCGAGGCCCTTCAGCTGGAGTGAATCCCTCCGTTTGCATCTTCTCCTTGTATTTCAAGAAGTCTCTCCTCTTGGTAAAATACTTCACCTGCCAGTGGATATTAGAAGATAAGCCACAGATCTGCAGTGCATCACTTAGATTTGTTAGATTCAACAATAGAGCTACATTGCACCTTTGATTTAGTTTTATTACATTTTCAAATTGACACCAACCATTAAAAAAATATCAAATTACAATATGGGAGTTTTAGGTTATGTGCTAATTTCACTACAAGTGCAAATTAATCACTGCGAACCCCAGTTCCCTGGGGGGCTGTAACCTCTGGGGTTATCCAGGTTTCTATCTGTAGCCATAAATTTTGTTTTACAAATTCTCACTCACTGTGGTCATAATGAAATGTAAGTAATTGTCATTTAATCTGCAATTGTAATTTACCCAAGGGATTTTGCAATAATATTGAATATGAGGTCATTTCTCAAGTAAAATCTAGGTGAATGTGACCTCATGCATGAATCCATGAATGACTACAAAAGCAAAAAAAAGTGGATACTTCACCCACTGAGCCGGGCATTTAGCCTCAAATTCGCTCTGGAAGCTTTGGCAGGATTCGGATTTGTCATCATTGTCATCAAGACATTTCCAAAGATAATCCCTGGCATCCCAGCAGGCCTTCCTCTGTGTGGAGTTTGGAGCTGTCATACCTGTTGACATGAAAAAAGTTGGTGTTTGAATTAGTAAACAAAAGTCAGAGTATCAAATACAATACTGAAACTTGACCCTGGAGAACATCGGTCTTTAAACACCTAATGTTCAGGCAAACCTTGGCCGTACTAATTGTACTTATGTTGTATGGTTTCATACATACATATATAGTATTATATATAAATTCTTGACAGTTCTTTGAGTCCTGGGAAATGGACCCCAAATTATAGAATAATCAACATGACCAACAATTAAGCCAGACCTTCTTATATCCCAAAATGAATAACCTACATAAAAAAGGGATTAAAAACTCCTTGTTATCTTGGGAAGATTCTCGTTGACTTAATTTATATGCTGAGTTTGTCAAGTGGTTTAAAAATGGGGCCTTTGACAAAGGCGATATGCCTTTTTCCCTTTTTACATGCTCAACTTAACTTAATATCTATTTGATATCTCTAAACACATACATGTATATCGTGTAGACATGTATTTTTCAATTTATCTTTTTTTTTTTTAATAAGCAAAAGCGCACTGTATCAAAGATAACATTATCCAGCTAACAACTGACAGCTCAGCACGAATCAAGAATACTCACTGAATGAAAACAAACCGGGACGTCAGTGTTGCCTCTGACCGTCCACGCAAACACAACAAACGACGCGGTCTTCCTTATGATTATCTTTGGACACTTCCCGGTGCTGACACACTCAGAGGGTTACTGCTTGGTGGAGTGAAGGACGCGTCGCGTCTTGATGACGTCAGTGGTAATGAGCCCACGCCAACAAATGATGGCGCAGTTCTACCACTAATTTATCAACCTGGCGCATATTTTTTCGGGCAAAAAACAAAGTTTCTTCCGAAAAAAGAGTTTTGGTTTTTTTTGACATATATATTCAAGTCCTGTTCAATACATAACCCACCTCATTTCTCTCTATATTAGGCATTCGTAAACATGAAATTGAAATTTGATGATAATTTTCAAATACCGCTGCGTTGTGTTTTGGACCGACTCCATTGACGAAGTTTGTTTACATCAAGTGAAGAACTCAATGCACTCAAAAGTTTGTAAGAATTAGATTACACTGCTCACTTTCTGAAGTTGTTGTTGCAGCTTTGGCCAGAGGCCCGGGACTTGACTTGGCTTACCTTATGTGGCATCCAATCATCCATCCATCCACCCATTATCTACCATTTGTCCTGGACATAGGGTTGCAGGGATGCTGGGGCCTATCCCAGCTGTCATTGAATGAGACACAGGCACACCCTGGACCGCTCACCAGTCGATCGCAGGGCCACATGTAGAGGCAAACAACCATTCACTCTCTCATTCACACAACTCAGCAATTTTTCCAATTATCTCCTATTAACATCCTGCATGTTTTTGAGCTTTGGGAGGAAAGCCAAACATACACGCGGAGAACATGCAAACTCCATTTAGAAAGGTCCCCTGTAGAAATCAACCAGGGTCCTTCGTGTTGTGATGCGGAGGCGCTAACAACTGTGCACCATGCGGTGCCTCTGCATTCAATCATATTGGGAAAAAAGAAAAAAATAATAATTTAACGTTTTTCCCCCCCAGAAGCCTGTCCCTGAGCTGTGTTCAGGAACTGTGAAGTTTGCCCATGAGCTTTGCAGTGGCAACAGGCAGGATGTAAATGTGTGTTGCTGATTAACTCTCTTGGTCTTTTTCCTTGCCTCCCTTCACCATGTTAATAGAGAATAGGCCTGATGGTTGCCATGACGCCGGGCAGCAATCCATCTCAGTCCGTGTGCTTGTGTGTAGTGAAGGGAATAAAAAACAAGTACTCTGAGGCAGTAGTGAGGTGCTTGCCTTCTTCCTGAAAGTGTGTGTTGCTGTGTGTGACCTGAATGTCTGATCTTCATTCACTATGTATGTGGCACAGATTTAGTTACCCCACTTCAAGTTTGTCTTGTCTTCTGTCAACAAATGTTGTCTTTATATGTGCTCTATTTTTTAAGTCCTCCACCAAGGCCACTGTTGGACTCCACTTAAATGCGCTCATGCACTGCTTAGACACCACATTTCTTGAAAATTCCAGGCAAATTTCGGAGTTCTCATAAATGCAGGGCTGGGTGATCCAGGAAAAAGAACCATGTTCATATCTATGCTTTGGTATGTAAAATTATATGTAATACATATTATATGTATGATATTGATTCTCAAATTAATTTTCTGTTTCTTACAAGAAACAGGGAAATGGTTAGAAAAAAGAGCACTTAATTTATTTGTTAAATACACAACATACTCGGGAACTTGAAATGCAAGGTGTTTTTTTTACTGGTAATAATGATTTAACAATATTCATTTTACATTTTGGTGAGGATGTTCCAAAAAGAGGCCTTGTCTGTCATTTAATGACAGAATGTCAAAAGATATTACAACGGCGGTGTTTACAGAACTTCATAATTTTCCTCCGTCTTTTATTAACCCGACAATACATCATAAAAATATTTGCACTTCTTTTAGGTGCGTGACTGAGAACCCTTGTCGAACTTTAAAGAAAAACATTCCTGTGCTGCAGCTGCAGTAGCAGCTGGAGTAAACATGGACCAAGAAGAGCTTCATTTTTTTCTACATAGAAAAAAATAGAAAAGATTACTGTGTGTGTGTGTGTCTGTTACCAGGCTTTCATGTTAATAACACCACATAATTCCTGTGACCTCTGACAGTAGCAAAGGGCTGTTTTTAGAAAGTCAGATACTCCATTCCCCTGCCTGTGTGATATTCTGAGATTTTAGAAAGGAAGGATTAAACCTGTAACCTATTCAGAGACAGTAACTGGATTATCTGCCTGTTTTTCCAATTTGTTACATCTAAATGTCAGGGTAGTAAAATATCAGAATGGAAGAACCTTTGACTCCTCCCTTTATTGCTGCAGGTGTCCGGAATGACAGCCATGATTTAAAGGTACAAACACAAAGTGGCTGGCCGGCTAAAGGGTAACTGTCCATAAATAACGTTGAATTCAAGTTATATGTATTCAGGAATTACAGTTTTTATATATTTATATGTGCACATTTATATTAATCAACAATTTAGCAGCTAATATGGTTGTTAAGAAGTTTGAAAGGTATTGAATATTGGTTTGTTTGAAACAGAAGATAAGCATCCGTCCTGAGTATCGAAATCTATTGGCTGTTTCTATTGGCTCAGTCGATGTCATGACATTTCTTTCACAACCCACAGTCACCCAAACACCAACATTGCAAGGGAGGCTGTACAGATGGAAGTGTTTATGTAACATTCAACATTTGTTCTGAAATAGAAATGATAATGTTAACAGGCAAATTGTTTGTTTGTCTCATTAGCTCTGTCCGTTTGTGTTTCGAGGTGACAAATATCATCTGCTCCTGCCTTGTGTCACCGCTTACTTCACATGATTGAATATGACTAAGAAAAGAGATTGGATGTTTTTTTGTTGTTTTTTTTTAACCATGCCGTTAAATCTGGAAATCAGAGATATCATGGCAGAGAAGTGGCTGGTGGAAAATTTTGCAAAGGTTGATTTATGTTTATTCTTTGCAAATCGAAAACAAAGGGAGGTGAGGGGTGAGATGAATCATATGACTTAAGCATGTTGCAGAATTATAAGCCAGGAGAGTAAATGTCAAATCACTGTCTGACAACAGACACTAGGACTCACAAACGCACACACACACACACACACACAGACACATACACACACAAACACACACACAAAGGTGCAGGCAGGTCGCTCTGTCCTGTTTTCTGAATTTGACATTAACGATTAATGACATAAACGATTACGATAAACGATAACGATTAATGACTTAAACATCGTACTTCATAAAAATGAGCGTCAATGCTTTTTTTATTTTCCAAAATTTAAAAGACAGGCGAGTTGGCTCTGCAAAATAACACTTACTCATTTATTGAGCTCAGCAAGTCGGGTGCATCTTATTTCAATGCCTCACCCCTGCCTTCAATTAACAAAGACTCCATCATTTACATTCTTTGCTAGTCTATTAAGGCTGTGCACGTTTCCATTGCCAACACACTCACAGACACAAAGGTATTCATTAAAGGCACATAAGCAATCAGCCACTGATGGCATCTCGCACACAGACACACATTCGCATCGACCAATATTTACCGGGGCTGTGGCGTCCAGGGTAGTGACCTCTGGTTGCCACCACTGGAAGTCAATATCACTGACAACACAGAAACAGCATCCCCTGTTCGTGCAACAAGGGCTTAGGTGCACACTCACACATATACACGGACAAACCAGTCAAATGGCACATGAGATGGATGAAGTATTGAGGCAAATCAATTAGGAGAAGGCGGGTTGAAAGGAAACAGGTTATTTCGTAGCTAATTTAGGCTATTCAATAGAGTATCATCAATAAGTCTGGTTTTTGATTATGCCCCCCATGATCACATTCAATATTGCATAGAACTCTATGATATTAAATCACTATCATCATCTGTATCAATACATACCAAAATATGTGCTTCGTTATGGAAAATAATAGCACTTAAGTTACAGTTTGTTGTCATATAAGGTTTTTGATATCTATATAGATGTACATATACTTATGAGTTGATAAGTAAATAGATATGTTAATAAAATAAATCGTAGACACCATCAGTCATCTGACATTTAATTTAATACTTTGAAAATTGATACAAGAAAATACCTCTTAAGTCTGAAACATTTTCCTGACCATTCTTTTTTGAATTATCTATTACCAACAGGTGCATCTGTACAAATAAAAGAGAACAGTCTTCTGAATGTCATTATTCTCACTGTGTCTACATTGCACAACCCAACCATTACCAAAAATTTAATGTAAGAAAAGTACACACAAACCTTTTTCTTGATCGATGTTCAGTGAGGGGAGAGGAGAAGGAGAGCAAACACATATTCTGAAATTCATGGGTGCTTGTGTGGAGCGAAAACAAAATATGCTTTCTTCAGGCAAGGAATCTAACCGAGCTGTGGATGTTTTGCAGGAAGTGACAGGAGGCGTCTTAGCATCTGCACATGCGTGACTTGTTAGGATGGTGTTTGGTTTTCCTTCTTTTTGAGCTTAACTTGTATCAGCTGGCTTTAGCTGAAGACAAGCTGTGTGAACATGTGTGTGCATCTGTGTGTTGTGTGTGTGTGTGTGTGTGTGTGTGTGTGTGTGTGTGTGTGTGTGTGTGTGTGTGTGCATTATTATATAAGAGCATTTCTTCTGCCCTATTCGCTCTGTTTAATCACTCTAATGCTAAAAGCAACATGTTGCTATCTGACAAGCCAAACTATTTTTCCCACACACACACAGGCCTGCATCCTGGAAGAGCCGAAAAGGATATTGCAAAAAACAATGTTGGTCCAACAAGTGAGACAAGGCTCCCGCCTGAATTGGAGAGGATTATCTCTCTTAATTTATGCTAATTCATGCACAGAGAGTAACAAGAGCAGCATGTTATGTTGAGACTGAAGCCTGTCTCACACAAACAATAATAAGACCCCACACTGTCGCCAATATTGGAGGCTGTTGCTTGTGAGCTACACTCTCACACTCATTGTTTGGCGCACAAACACACTCGCACATACTCTATATGATGGGAATCTTGTGGTTCCACTGCCAAAATCTTACCCTCATTACAAACACTGATATCACAGTGGGGCATTTCTGGCACAGTTGGACATTCCAGTCTGGCAGTGTGATGCTGCTTCACTTCAGCTCTTCTTTTCTCCATACAAAATACCACAACAAAACACGGGAAGAGTGGTTTCTTTGAAAATCAGTCCAAATTCCTCAAGTGTACCTGCTCATGAAGAATCTTCACAGTATGACAGGACAGTACGTCTGTGTATCTGTGTCTGTGTGCGTGAATGCTATTCACTTGAATAGTACCTCACTATGTCATCACCGCTGTCTTATTCTATGTGCGCATAAAGTGTCCGAAACAAACTAAAGATTCACTCAAGAATCAAGAATTAAGAATTTGAAATTGCTTTTTATTGATGACGATATCCATATTGCGTATCTCTTTATTTTAAAAATTGTGATAGTTAATTGTACTGTCCTGTTTTGATTTTCTCAAAAGTAAATTGTTTTCAGTTGTTTCCAATATCATATGAAATGGCAACAATGATAGACTGGCAAATTGACAACAACTTGCCTTTAAAAAAAATCTGAAAAACACTGTATAATCAAGACATCACCTAAAAATGATCAGGAAATGTCTTAAAAATCTTTAAATGACCTAAAACAGCTTTAACAAGTACATTTTATGTAATCTTACGTAGAAAATCCCAAAACATGATCTCAAAATCGATACAGGCCTGTTCCAAAAATGTTTTAATGAATCACCCAATTCACTGCAAGAAATCACTGAACAATGGATTGGTAAACAGTCATCAGAGATCAGCATGCAGTTGCAAAAGGTGAACAGTAAATATCAAACCTCCAAACCTACTTGGACCATGACAGCAGTCATTTCTGGGTATATATACATTTTATTTAATACCAACATATTGCATAGATCTGCCAACATGCTTCCTCCCCTCAGACATCTAATCAGGAAATTCAGCTTTTTAAATTTGAGCGCCATCTTTCTCTTTGGCATTTACACGCGATTGCAAAATAAAATAAAATAAAATAAAATAAAATAAAATAAAATAAAATGAATTAAAATGAAATAAAAATAAATAAATAAATAAAATAAAATAAAATAAAATAAAATAAAATAAAATAAATGAATTAAAATAAAATAAAATAAAATAAAATAAAATAAAATAAAATAAAATTTTAAAAAAGGAATAAACTCGGGATGTCTACCTACGCGCGCATACACGCACGCCAGCTCCCTGGAGTAAAAGCCCACAGAATATCATGACAGTCATTTCCATTGGGGGCGCGCTCATCCGGCTTTCACGTGAGATGCATGTTTGCAGACCAGTCAGCCTGCACCCCTCGAACCAAGGCCAGCCCAGCCAAGTCGAGTCGAGCCAGTCCGAGCCGAGCCGAGCCAGGGGGCGGCAGCGGAGCGCCGATGACCTGTTAGGCGCACCTTTACGCACGTCCGTCCCCCGCGCGATCCCGCGTTCCGCATCTTCACGTCTCGTCTTCTCGCCGAGACCATGGAAACGACAGTCCTCGGGTCCGAGATGTTCTGTCAGCTGCTCCTCTTCAGCCAGATTGGTAAGAAAATGCATCCATCGTCATGGTTTTAACAGATTTAGCGCTTGCTTTTTTATTTAATTTATTAATTTATATATTTTTTGTACAGTTGAAGTCGGCGTTCATAACACGCGTACACGCGCATTCGGGGTGATATGTGTCCTAAAATTGCTCTACTGGTGTTTTGGGATGTGATTCTGTCGCACGGAGTAGAAGCCTTTGCGTTTGTCTCATCTGCAGAGCACGCAGGGGATTTGTCTTGTTATATCTTTGCAGACACATGTTGAAGAATGAATGAAGCTGCAGCCGCCAACCTGCAGCCCCAACTGTCCTGGTGAAGGCAGTCTGGTATGAAGTAGCGGTTACCTCCAGAATACAAATGACATTCATTTCTACCGCTGCACAAGTTTAGGATTATATCCATACTTTTATGATAATCAATAATCAGTAAAAAACTGTTGACAAAGAATTGTCTGAGGACATCAGAGTGAAGTCTCTAATGCCAGCGTGAGTAAGTGTCAACTGCAGTCTGTCTTCAAATAGGACTACAGATATATGTTCAGTTCTAGAAGAAACTAGAAGTACTGATGCACCTTTGTTATCTTAAAAGTGAAATTTTGACATTCACTCTCAGTATTAGAGCTTCTCTGCAAAGGGTCATGATTAGAGGACCAATACTGGAAAAAAGGATCATTGCCTGTTTCTCCAGTGTGCTCATTGACGTAAAATGTTAGTGACATAATGACCAAAATGAGAATTTGGGGAAAAATTGAAGAGACCATACTTACTTCTTCATCCCAAATCACTGCGGGTTCTTGGTTCAGAATCTCCCTGCGAGATCATCACTACGTTTAATCTCGGCAATCCAGAGTAGCCCTTATTTGTATCGTGTCATTTACATTTTTACGTCATATGTGACACCGATGGAAATAAGGCATTTTTGTCCTGTACATTTAGTATGAGATCAGTAGAGATGAAAAAGCTCAAAGCAGCTATGGTAACCACCCCGCTTGGTATAAGGGGTGAAAAGTGAGTATATTTGTGCGTAAATTTAGGTTCAAATGATGATATAAAAAAAGTAAAGTACAGGCACATGAATAACATCCATAGATGACAAAGTAGAAGTACCCCATGACACCCTAACTCTCAATGGGTGAGGACTAAAGAATGAAATCACACACTAATGTCTGTAGTCTCACTTTCTAACTTTCAAATACAGGCAAGGGACAGATGAAGTCCATTCTGTCAGATGTTTATTCAGTGGTTAAATGAAGAGCGGATCCAGAGGTTTTCCACAAGGGTTGAGATTTGCTTATTGTGAAGGCCATTTCAATTTTAATTCTAATACTCATCAAATCACTCAGAAGCCCTTGTTCTGAACTCAAGCACCAACATTTCCATTGTTTCTACTCTCATCACCTGCAAATCAGTCTTGCGCTGCAGGTTGGTTAGTTACTCATAATGCTGTTGTTCTTGATTGTCATATAAAGTAGCATTTGATACGTAAAGTTTAAGCGAAAAATGGTTTGAATTTACTCATTAGCTCATTAATTTAGTCAACATTTGTAGCCTGGAGCTCATTAGAAATCTAAAAATCAACATGTTTCAAAGACCCTACAACTTCTTCCTTCGTGCCTCTCATCCAATATAACCTAGAACATGATGGGCTTATAGCCAATCAAAATCCATGAGCGTTCAGTAATTTTGCATATATTTTGCAAATTGAAAATTAATATTAGAACATTTTTAAAATGATTGTCATTACAATATTAAAAGTAAAACCCTTTTGAATAGAGAAAAGAATGTTGGTTATTGAAAAGTTCAGTGACTGTTGAAACTGTTTACGGGGAAAGCCAGCTGAGAATTCATGAATGTAATGAATGTCTCTTTGTAGCCAGTCAGTCAATTAGTTGCCTTTGACAAGAGAGTTAGAGGTTTTTGTGTTCTCGTCCAGTGGTTTTTGGTGTTTCTTGAAGGAGAGAAACTACCAACTAATATTGAGACCCTCCAAACATAAAAGTGTAGTGCGTAGCCTTTAAATTCTTTTTTTTTTTTACCAAAAAAAATCCAAACAAATAAGCCACTTAAGATGGAAGCCGGCAGCACACCTGCTGCAGCCCTGTCATACCGATGACTTCCAGGTGCGCAAGAGTCCATCCTCCAATCAGGAGACGTCTGTCTGGAACACGTGATCAGACTGCCACACAAAAAAACCCTCAAAAAACTGTTTCAGGTAATCTGCCCTCTTTAATGCGTATTCAGTGGAGTTTGTGATGCAGCCTTTGTGTTCTTATGTAGAAATACTTACGGTGTTCACGGGACTGAATCGATGTGCTTGGTTCGTGTGCTGATCGAGAAGGAGAGGATAAAGTCGGGTTGCTCATCGGCTTAAGCTGTGTCATTTTGGGTGTTGTGAGTGTGTGAGAGAGAAGGGAGGGTGCCATCCAGTGAGTTATATTAGCCTGCATGCAAAGTTTCATCACGAATTGAGTTCTGAAAATCCACCCCCTTGTAGCTTCTCCAACGACCCTGCCTGGGGTATGGTGACCCTCTTTGGACCTGATCTGCAGTGAGATCCAAACACTGGCACCATACCAATGGTCTGATCTTCATAAACCAATGTGACAGTCTGGCTATTAAGGGGAAGCACATGCTCATCTATCTGGCAGAGGTGGCATATTTATTATTATTACACAACCTGACTGTGGCAAAATGGCCAAACATCAAAAAGGAGTCCCCCCATCCCCCCCACTTCCCCATCTGTGCCGGTGATCCCCTCCCTACTTTCAGTTTTGTAGGAGAGGGCTCTCCGTATCACACCAGGCAGGTGCTGTGATTTGTTTGTGCTTGTGTTTTGTACCAATGAACCCAGCTCTGTACCACAGTGTCCCCCATGGAAAGTCAATCTCACCCAGGAGTCGATCTCCTCTGGCTCCCTGCAGACATCTGGCTCACAATTAAAACAAACCAGTATTAGCATCAAACATGATTTCAATATTAGGAGTAAAATTAATAAATGTCGCCATAGTCCACAAACAGGATGGTGTGGAGTGAAATGAATATTATCACAGGCTTTGACAACCATGTCAGATACACAATATTAAGAAATCATATTGGATACACACAAAAAAAGCATGATCATTGCGATGAGTAACACCTTTCCCAGTTAGTTTGAGTGAATTCTAAAGAATTTTTGAAAATGTTTGCAGAGGCTATTTAATTTTTATTCTGATTTTTATATTCTGTCTTTTTGGAGTTGCTATTTATAACCTCAGCCTCTCCAAACACACATTTTTGGACTATGTATTTCTGTGTTTTCCATTGTGTTTCCATGGCATTGAAAGTTCAGTTGTGTTCTCAACATGTCCTTCATTCAAAATGACTGTAAGATACAGTCATAGAGAATTAGGTTTTGAGTAACTGGGTTATTTCAGCTTTGGCTTAATCTATACTTTCCTTAGTACCTTTCAAATTTTCTTTATTCATTGTAATATTGTTCACAGACAAAGCCCTGTTTCAGCGAAATGTCTAACATAAAATCTCTGCCAAGTTGGGATCAGAGCTTTTCATATATATGTTCGTCCTGACGATGACTGTCGTGCCCTTGTTTCATGAGAGTTCCTGGTCAGATTAACTGAGGCGAAGTCCACGTGACTGTCTTTATAGAACCCGGTGCACAATAGCAAATATGGTAAAAGAACAGAAGGGAGGGCGCTGTCATCCCTCAAACTGTCCTTCACTTTTGGTCGTTTGGTTCAAATCCCAGCAGGGCTGTAGCCACTAGTCATGTGTCAGAAAAATAAGATCACACAAACGCCACCAGCTTTAACACCTTCCTCCACTTGCTGTCACTGCCGTCTCTGACTCCTAGGTTTGTTGCAATAATTTCCTGATATATTTGAAGTGGTCTCTCTGGTTGTCTCGTGTTGAGATCCTCTTCCCAGATACGCCTTTGCTCTGTCAAAGTTTGTCTGTGCTTTGAAGCAGCGGCAGCAGCTTGGTTCGTTTGACAGATGCAAGTTTACATGTATTTAGTGAAAGCCGGTTCATTTCCTTTCAGATAATGATCGTGTTTTCTGTAGTTTAGATAGAGAGAGAATGTTCCCTATGGGGAAAGGGAATCCTGCCGAGTCTCTTTCCGCCATCTGTCCCACAATATGCCAAGATACTAATAAAAAAAAAAAAAAATCACAAAAAAACAGTTTCCTTCCTTATTCTCTTGCTCACCTTGTTCCAACACACATGCGTGGGACTGTGGTGATGAAGAGACGAAACACAAAATGTCTTGGATCCAGTACCTGAATGTCATTCAGTTGCTTATGATCCAATGTCAGTCCATATGTAAATTTAAAATTCTCACTGAAAACCATCAAGATTGAAATTGAAATGTGACAAAACTTCCCGTCATGTGGATGAGGACTACCCCTGACAAAGAAATTTGGAAAATTGAGCCTGAGCTCTGACTCACTCAAAGGTGCACTACCTGAAACTGAACTGGGCCATCTGTTATTTATGACCTGAAATCTGTAACCTGCCAGATCTGGACCCACAAGTGACGCTCCTAATGTTTGAATGACCGAACCTGCATCCAAACAGTACCAAGATAAATCAGAGCTGAATGCACTCATGAGACACCGAGGCTGTAACCACTGCGAGGAGCTCAGTGCTAGTGACGTTACAAGTCATCAGAACTAAACCTGTCTCCATCTCTCACCCCCGCTTTCCCCACTTGAAGAAGCCCAGCTAATCCACTTGATATTTCTGTCCAGCTGTTGTCACAGATGACACTCTTAGAAGTAGCTCTAGAGCTTGCTTGGAATGTGGCATAATTCATTTTTTTTAATTTTGATCTAAATATCGGTTTGTTCATTACCACTGCTAACATTACTTTACAGCTTTACTTCCTTCACCATTAAATTTGGTCGACCCAAAAGAGTTACAACAATAGTCTTATTAGTTAGACATCTGACAAATAACTTGACTTTATCTTTTAAGGGGGCGACCCCGGTAGGGATAAAATTATATTTTGAAGAATTAGATTTGGTGAATTACCAACACAATATAAAACCGACAAAGTTTTCAATGTGAAATGGCTGTTATCCTGACACTGATATGTGGTTCAATGATATCGCAGACTACATTGAACCAAATATAAGCAAATTATCAATGGTGCCCAGCTGGGCTCCTGCAGGCTGCTTTTATTGTTTCCTTGCTTGAGCAAGCAGTTTTGCTCGTGAACACTCTGCCACATTCCGGATGTTCCATTGAATCTGCCAGCTCCATTGAGTTGACTTATCCATCTGGTGTTGTAAACATGCAACTTACATTAATAATGATTAACTGATCACCTGCAAGAACAGGACAAATATTGTCATCCGACAGCCTTTCTGTGTGGAGTTTGCATATTCTTCCTGTCTGTGTAGGTTTCCTGGGGGGTTCACCAGTTTTTTTCCCCACAGTCCAAAAATATGCATCAGGTTAGTTAGAGACCCTAAATTGCCCAGACATGTGATTGAGTGAGTAAATTCTTGTATGTCTATATGTGGCAATGTGATTGACTGGCGGTCTGTCCAGGGTGAACCCTGCCTCTCACCCAAAGCATGCTGGGATGGGCTCCGGCCCCCCCGTGACCCTGATTGAGGGATAAGTCTTATGGATAATTCATGAATGATAGAATGAGCAACTAACAGTTCTGTTTTTTAATCTGAATTTATATCTCTGACAAAAGTGAACGTATATTATATGTCAGAACTGAAGATTGTGTTTCAAATTGTTTCTGTGAAATTTGGTCTTCTGATTCCTATTAAACAGCATTATTCAGCAGACCTCAGTTACTGGGTATTACGTTTGTAATTATTTCTATTTGGGTCATTATTAAATTGATGAAATTCACAGTGTCAACACAAAACAGCTCCACATATGGCTAGATAACCACTCGAAATGTAACGTAGTATCTGAATCTGTGGCTTTTTCAGTATTTACTATAGTTTATTGTCTTGAACAGATCTCATTTGATGACCCACATTCATTCTATACTTTTATTGAGCTTAGATTTTATTGCAATCTGTAATCCTGTTTAAGGACACATGCTGGAACACCATGGCAACAGCTTTCTTTTAGGAATTTGAGAAGAATGATTAAGGAATCCATGCACATGTCAGTCTTGACACAGTTATGATGAGCAGAGTCCAACTCAGTGTTGGCATGAAAGATGCCTCTACAGAGGTTGTTCTGAATCGATTAAATGTACCAATTACTCTGAAGCCTGATCCGGGTTCTGTTAGAGGGCACTCACTGAAAAGGAGGTGTTTTAAGGTGTAGTTCGGGTTAGCCTAATATGTTGCTGTCTAGGGACAGGTCCCCTGGTTTGAAATGGGTCACAGTGAAGATGGAAACAGGGTAACGATTACCAGGTTTCAGTTTTCCGGAGGGATTTTGTGGCCTGGCCATATGCTTTTCAACAGCATGAGTCCCTCAATTCATCTGATTTCTCAGTTGTTTTAACACCTGCTGACTTATTCCATATGTTGTTCAGCAGGGAAGAGGAGAGTCTGACTGTATTTTACTGTTTCAGTCCAGCCAATATTTTCACTGTAACAATATGGCGACACAAAGGCGCCATCAAGCGTTTGAAGGCTGTGTAACTTTGGTAATAGAAACTGTAGATCACTTTGAAAGCGCCTCCATATTTCTCTCAGTAAAGATGGGGAAAATATCACGCATAAATCTCAGTGTAACCTATCATTGTTCAACCACAAAGTCAGGATTTTCACATATCCTTGAAACCTCACAAAGCATTAGACGTTTCTTTGATAATGTTGTGTAAATGCTAAGAAAACATAATTTTACATGAAACGTAACATTATTCTTGCAAAGATATGGATTTTTATCATTCTCAAATGGTAACGCAGGTTTTCAAGATACTGAAGTACTCAAATGTTTATTCTTCTAAATAGGCAAATTTATTTTATCATCAAAGAGCTTTGTCTTGTCTTTGAACTCTACGTGAAATTAAATCTGTAACAACGATTGAAAAAAGAATAATCAATGAAACAAAATAATACTTAATTAAAGAACTAATGAATAACTGTAGCCTGATAAAAAAAAAATAGTGTCTCGAATCATTCACCATCACAATGGCTCAATTTTTACTGAGGATGTCCGTGAAAGTTTGTGAGAAAAGTCCTTGAATATATTCTCTCTAAGAGAAAATGGAGTCCTGACAAAAGATAATATTCTTCAAACAGGGCATAAAATTAAAGGGCCATATGCCATGGACCGATGCCATAGAAAGTGAATTTTCAATATTTACTAATCAACAGCCATGAAAATGCGAAGTCTGTCATCCAGGCAACAATGCAAAATTCAGATAAACCGTGCATCAAAGCTGTTGGTGGACGCAGCCTGAGCACCTCCTGGTGAATTGTAAATGTTCCTTTTAATTTACTTTTAATTCAAGACAGTGTGTTCATTACCTTTCATTGCCTTTGACCAAGAACAAATTACATATTGGTTTGCATGTTTAACCCATGTAACATGGCTGGTCAGATGGCCACCAAGCCATCCAAGAAGTAAATGCTTAGAAAAGATAAAAAAAAGGTATGTTCACAAAACAGCACAGAAGTCACTCCCTATCACTCATAGACCAAACAAGAGTGTGATAGCTTTTTGTCTTTTAGTGTTACTTTGAATCATTCTTGAAATATTGCGTTCACAGATTTTCAACTGCAAGTGGCTGCAAAGCTGTAAATCACAGGGCTGATTGTGCATGGTGTTTGGTTTGATGGAGTGACACAAGAGCTGCCTGCATGGTATTGATCATTTTGCTGCTCGATGGGATAATCTATGTTTGGCAGTTGTGTGATTGTGTGACAGTGTGAGAGAGGTACAAACTAGGTATTTCTGCTGCTACACAACCCAATGGTTCAAGCCCCATATTCTATTACACTTCATCTTTTTAAAACTGTGACAACATTACTGGACACTCTGGAGACTCACAATACTGGATATTTTTTTCTCATTGTATTGCAAGTGACAATGACATCACAGAAACTCAACATCACAAAGATAGCTCATATTCTCTATTTCCTTTTGTGGGTTAAAAAACCCTATCCAATGCCACCCTCATGTAAGCCATACTTAATATGTTATGGATAATGCGAGTTCACTCCTGTGAGAGAGCATCTGCCTGTTTTGTGCATCAAATGTTTTGACTGAAGCATTTAATGCCTGATGGTGTCGTAGTAATTGCCTACAAAACACTAGCATACATTAATTCCGGCATGCATTCCATACTGAATAAGAGAAACCATGAATAAAATATAAAGCAGGGCTGGGATATAGTCTGTTCTGTAGTAATGATGTACATTGGGATGTTGTCAAGATTAGTTTCAACATACTTACTATCGTCCTGGGAAGAGAAGCTACACTGCTGGCTATACACCGTTTTATTATGAAGTGATTGATCGATTAGTATCTAGTTCTCCCCAGGATCACTGAACTGGGATGCACTGGTATCAAACTTATAACATATCAGACTAATACTGACTCGCAAAGCCAGATTTAATTGGAAAACGGCACTGAGGTTCCTTTTTGATTTGTTGTCATGTGGTTTAAACTGAGCAGGAAGTGAATTATTAGCTTTTGGAAGAAGGAGCAAGTGGCGCTGACATGTAACCAATAACCAATCCAGCGATTCATTCTGAGCGCTAGCTCATGTTTTTTGTCAATAATAAGACTGCTTCAGCCTTCTTAAGGTATCAGTGTTGGTGTTGCCTGTATTTACAGTACAGAATCTCTAATAATTTTCAGTTTGACAAAAAGAAAGGCATATTTGCATATTGACGCCGCTCAATGCAGAGATAGGTCATCGAGATAAGCATCAGGTGGGACTAATTTCGTTAACATATTTTTCTGAATAACTACCAGTCAGTGTGATTCAGTCCCGTTGACGGACGTATTAACATGGGTATAACAAAATACAATATGTGGGGAGAAGTTGAAGGGTCTTGCAAATTATATATTACATTTTATCTCATTGTCTGTGAAAGTGAAAAGAGGATTTGGGGGAATTTACACTGAAAGGAATACGAAGACTGATTATTACCCATCCTATCAGGAGTTTTTTGTATCATTAAATCCTTAGGTACATTTTGTCATGTCTAACAGTTACTGAAACCCACCAATATGACAGGTAGTGATTGGTCTGCTCTGCAAGATAATTAAAATACTACCACTGGCAGCAACACAATTTGTCTCTGTTGGCTTGTACTGACCTCCAAGCATATAATCCCATCTCTTTCTACTGCAAAGCCCTACTTAGAACTGCATACACCATAGTGTGTATGTACTGTGTAATATAAGTCTTTGCTAGGAATGATTATATGGAGGCAAACTCTCCCCCCCCCCCCCCCCCCCCCCCCCCCCCCCCACCCCCCCCCCCCCCAACCCACCCCACCACCAACAACAACAAAAAACCTAAATCATCTGTCTCAGAGGATTACCAAACACAAACCTAACAGTACAAA
>CAAKHD010003493.1:0-65143 GCA_901007705.1 Fistularia tabacaria | reverse complement strand
CGTGGGCGCTTTCCCGTCCGATCAGCCCCCCGTCGAGAAGGGGGGTTTTTCATGCCCCCCCCCCCCCCATAATGTCTGTGTGAATGCAATGAAATCCCTTGATTCCACAAGATCCCTCTGAACCCTGTTCTCCCTGTGTGAATTTGTTCCTTCACCTTGGCTTCACAAACTGCCTGGGGCATTTTAGAGAAGAGACATGTCAATCTTGCACTTTGTTATTTGGTTATGCACACTTGTTATTTGTGCGATTGTCATTGTCAAAAAGGCTTTCTGCAGTTAAAGGGTGTCTTCTTGTATGTCGTTGCAGTTGTTGCTAAAATTTTCATTCGATACATTGTGTTTTCTGTCCATTGCTTTTGGATCGCCAGCCTGATTCAAGCAGCAAACATTATCATGAAGTGATGTGATACATAATTGTCTACGGGTTTTGTTGAATAAACAGACCGTTTGGTACCATATTTTCATGCCTGCTATCCTTCGATTGTTATGAGACTAATTTCTGAAATACATGTTGCTGACGGCTTATGCTACTGAAGTCTGTGTGTTTGGCACTATATAAAAAAAAACTACTTTAGGTTTCAAGCAAAGACATACAATGAGGTCAGTTTCATTATTCAGCTGAAGACACGGTTTCGTGCAGCATCTTGACCAGGGAGAATTTTTTTGTATTTTGCAGCTTTTACGCATGAAGATATCGAGCAATTTTTCAAACTCAAATTCATTTGTCTAAGGGAGACTTCTAAACACTCAATGAACCAACAGGTGATCATTAGTGCATGTGTTCATGTGTGCGTGTAGCACGGAGTTGCCAATTGCAAATTAGATTAGAATCCCCCTGTGTGATGTTAATGAAGCCATTACTGAGGCTACAACCCCGGAGCTGCTGCTATTCTTCACTCTCTCTCCTCTTTTATCTGCTTTCATTCATTTCTCTGTAAGTCTTTTACTTCTTTGTGCTAAAGTCTGAATGACCGGAGTCTTTCCATAAAAACAACCTTTTCTATTCCTTTTTTTCCTTGTTTAAGTCAGTCTTTCACTTTTTCAGTCTCTTACATTACACTCATAAAAACCTGATATCAAGCTGCATATGGTCAGACCGTAATTCCTTCCCCTGAGATGTGTTGTTCCAGTGTTTAGTTTCTAGTATCTTTTTATCGATACAGCGTCAGGTCTCAAAAGGACAATAAATCATATTCTCACAGGAACTCAATTGTCAGAGCTCTGGTTACCTCATGTTTCAAATATGCAATTTCTGCAAAGAAACCGCTATCAACAAGTTTCCGAAGTACACCATGAACTGGTGATTTTCGGCATAAAGGGAGCTTTCACTGTGTGGTGATGTAACACTTTTGAGGGGATTGTGACTTTGCCCAGACGTTCTGAGATCTTTTCTTTTTGTGTGTTGAGGGTTTTGGAGCACCCGTGTGTTTTAGAGTTTTATCAAAATACCTGTCTGCGGTTTTCATTGTAGTTATTGGTTTTCTCGCGCTGACTGATATGGAAACTTTCGAGACCAGTCTGTTATTACAGCAGATCATGCTACTTCTGATTTTAAACTACTGAAATCCAACCCCTTATAAATATTGAAATGTTAAAATCCTCACAAAGTAATGATTTTTGATTTTGGTGTTTTCAGGGGTTTCAGTCAAATGTTGGATTTTAATCAGATTATCAATTATCAATGAAATGTTTAATTGACATCTTTCAGACATTAGGCAGATATCTCGCAGAAATGAAATAGTGTCATGAGTCAAAGCCGTGCCAAGTGTATTGTCTTATTCCCAGTCATAGTATCCAGTATCCAATAGTTCCACTATTTATTACGCAGTAAGCACAAACACTAGACAAGTACTGTGGACAAGACTTCTTTTTAAGGCAAGAAAAAAATCTCAACAAATTCATGTTGTTTTCGCCGCTGGCAGATTGTGTTGTGTACTGTAACAAGCTAGAAAATACTAATCTAAATAACCGTAGCGTAACCCATAATTTCGAAGAGAATCTTTTCTTTTTGCATCAGCCTCTCTTGGGCTGGAAAAAAGGGAAGAGAAGCAAAAGTGAGATAAGCATGAAGTGTGAGGTTCAACATTAATCCCCCTGTGGTTTCATCCGTCCCAGGGTATGTTGAATATTCATTGATGCGGATGATGTTAGATGATACAGACGGGGTTTGTTTTCAGCGAGGATGCGCTGCAACTCCTCACAGGTTTATCAACATTTTTTAAATGGTATTATCGAGGCGGAGAGCTGCTATAAGTGTGTTGTGACGGCGCGATGTCAAACAGTTCACCCTGTCTTTTTATCCCCCTGCTGTAAACAGTGGGATTATTCTGTCTTCATCTGTGCCACATGGATAAAGTTAATGTAGTGGATATGGTGATGTTTGTCAATGACCTAAATTTGAATAACCACGCTTTCATCTTCTTGGAGGGTATGTTTTCAAATAGTTAAGGATGCCATAAATTGAGACTGCCATTTCATTGCCCTTGCTTTACATGCATTTATGTTTTTATGTTGCGTGACCACATATCCGTTTTTACTTATCTTTATGTTTAGTTTTAAATTGGCTGCTGTGATGCTATCATGCTGATCTCACCTCCCTTTTTCCTCCCGTTTTCCTGCTCCTCTGAAATTTTTCTTAACAACTGGTTATGCCTCCCTTACAAGAACCCCATGAAAAGGTGTGTGGTTTTCTCTTCATGTCTCATTAGTCCTGCCACATGCACACAGAAAGGTACAGTAGCTATGGGTACTGTGAAGAATATTAACAGTGCCTTCTTAAATAATCATGTTTTTTTTGCTATTCGATTATTGATCTTAAAGTAAAGATGATCATACAGATTTGCAAGAATTACAGTACTAATTTTAGTAGACGACTGACATGATGCAAAAGCAATAGCTTTTCTCTGACTTCAATGCGGCCTGTGTCCACTGCAAATGGACATTTTTTTTTACATCTATTTCAGTTTTACTTAATTTTCCTGGAGAGGGGCCAAACCTTGGTATCGCATGTCTGTTATTTTGAGTGTTGTGGAAGAAGAAATGCATATAATGGATATAGACCAAGACATCTAGACAGAAGTGTAAGTGCAGCCCAAGTGGCTTAAGTGCTGATTTACACGTGGAGGCCAGCATCATACTATCTGGTTTAACAGCAAGGGTCATACCAAGGGTCAAATGAATGTCTCAAACATTTTGTTCATAGCTCGTAGTCAAGCTAAAGTGCTCTGAAATCCATCATGTACACATTACTGAATCGATGGGTTTATTTCCGAGCAAACAAGTTCGACAGTGATGACAATATAAGCTTATCACTCATCTCATGTCAGAGTCACACAGCAGCTGGTTTGGGGTTCCCCTGTCACTCTGTGCACATTTCTATTTTGGAAGTCCAAATGACACTAATAATCCGTCTCTCTTCTGCAGTCCTGGCGGTGGAGCCTCTGGCCAGAGGCTTGAGGAAACTCCCCGAAGATATTGACTGGTCTTACTCAGGTCTGTCTAAGCCCCTCGCTGTGTGTCGGATTTATTATTTTCTTAAGTAAATCCAGTATGTTACTTATGAGAAAAAAGAAGTTGTGCTATGTGCTTGCATGGATGCATGTGTGAATAGTTTTAGTAAATAGTTGACAAAAGGCCAATGTGCTGAATGAAGAATGAATATTGAAAGTAAATCAGCTACTACTATTTTAAGTCAAGGCATTCAAGCGAGATTTATTTATATAGCACCAAATCAGCACCAAATCACGACACAGTCGTCACATGACACTGTACAGCAGGCCTGGAACATACTCTTTAAAATAAAGAGAAAAATAAAAAATAGATAAAGAAACACAACAATGCCCCGTGAGCAAGCACATGGTGCCAGTGGCTAGGAAACCCTGAGCTCAATGTGGGCAGCCTTCTGTCTCGACCGGTTGGGATAGAAGGAGGGAGTGAGAGAGGAATAGAGGGGTAGAAAACAAGACAGTGATAGAGACAGTGGAGGGGGGTATTAGAGTTGGGAGGGACAGGAACAAATAATTTCAGACTATTTCTAAAATTACTGTTAATAGTTACATGGTAATAGCTGACCTTTAATGTTCATAAAAGAGGTAATAATGGTGGGTGCCTGGTCGGACTGCTGCAGTAGATCAAGCCACACCTCTTGGGAACCTGTGAAATGAGAGAGCCCAGTTACTCGGTAGAAGAGATAAGATAAGATGAGGATGCTATCATGCATTGATAAAGGGACATACATGCAGACATGATAGGAGGAGAGGGAGGAATGATCAGCTTTACAAAGCTTAAAACCAGAATATGCATGCACATAAACCTTTTATAACTTTGTCAATTTATGGCCTACAATACAGTCAGTGACAGAACAATTACCCACAATACCTAGTCTTCTTCTGAAAATGTAATTATTATAATTGCAGAAAATTATGCTGGAGAACATTCTTGTAACTTACAATGAGTGTTCCGGTCTCTTCATCTCTCAAAATCACCTATGTGCAACAAGCGATATGACATAAATGAGTACTAAATCTGTATCGAATAATTCCAAATGTGATTTCATCTGGGATTTCAGATGCATAATTTTACTCTCTACATTTGAATCACTTCCCATTGCACAGGAAAGTGCAATTAGATTCATAATTAGTCAGCTTAAAACCAAAAAGTCAGATTTGTATTTAAAGATCACCGCTCTTAATGCTAAATCTTACTCCACAAACGCTTTTCAGAAACTTAATTGAATCCTTGACAAAGGAGGAGGAGGAATTGACTCTCAACTTATTTAAATTTAAAAGAAAAACCCTATGTCAGAGAAGGTGTAAGAAACCTCCCTGATCTGCTGTGATCCGGGTCTGCCCCATCATGTAATCTGTTGTGTAGCCCATCCCCCATCCATCCTCCATCCCGCCAACAAGCTTCATGAAAATCAGCCCCGGCTGTTTTTATTTAATCCTGCTGACAAACAAAACAAAACGAAACAAACAGCGATGAACACATAACCTCCTTGACAGCGAGGGCTACATCGACCAGTCAGAGCAGTCTGACTATCACATGAACTGCAGGAATTATCTGTCAGTGTCTCCTGCGGGAGAGCCTTGATCTTCCTTGGACCATATGGTCAGATGACAGCAGCTAACTCAGCATGGGGCCCCTACTGCGCTAAGCTGTGCAGAAATAAGAGTCGATGTAGACAGACAGTAATATTCACAGAGGGATGGATTAGCCTCTTACTGGCGAAGGGAATCTTTGTCTGAACATCATCAGCGGGCTAAATGCTGAGCTATTAAACTTATTAACCTGCAATCTAATCGAAGCTGTTAATAGTGTACGTAGTCGGTTCTGCCTTATTCACACTTCCTGATCTGTTTTCTTTATGTGTACTCTGAAAATCATTTTGTTTGATCTAGATAATATCCTACTAGCCATAACCAAAAAGGAACACAGCCATGTGATGAAACCTCTCCCGGGCTGCCTACCCTGCCGTGGAGCAGAGGCATGCGTAGTCCGATGACCCTGAGAGCGAAGCCTAGGGAGATCCACACCCGTGGCAAATCAGTCAAGGTGTACGAGGCAAACAAGACACTCCCAGTGCCTCCATGTTGGGAGTTGAGTCAGGCCTTAACTTGACCATCTTCGGATAATACGACCAGTTATAGAAGCAGCAAAGGATGAAAACTAAATCAAAGCATCCGGGGGAACGTTCAACAGACGCTCTAACTGAGCAGGTTAAAGTACACTCATCAGTTTCCCATGGGAGAGCCAGGAGCCTAAATCATGAAATCAAAATCAAATCCCGTCCAAAAATGAGAGGTTCACTGGCGTTTAGAGTATGAAAACCATCAGCAGCTCGTCACCAATTCAAATCTTACTTCAGACAATGGCCTCAATAAGTAAGACATGAGAATAGGATTATATTTCTGCTAACGCTGGATAACACTAAAACTTTCGTATTGGAGTCTCTGCTCCAAGAATAGCAACCCGATGATTGAAGAAGATAAGCTGAACCTTTTTTCGCTTTATAGACTTAATGATAGCTCATGATCCTTTATTTTTTGTAATGTTTTATACTGCTCACTTGGATTAGACGACTGCGATTAGAAATGCCAACACTTTAGACAGACCAGAATTGGTTATTCGAAAATATAGACTAAAGCCCCCCAAGATTTCAAACCTGTTACTTAAACAGAGCTGAGCTTTGAGATGGACCAGTGGTTTAATTTCCTCTAGTTTCCTGGGCAACAGACTGTTTTAGAGCGAGAGCTCAATTTGAAATGTATCGATTCCCCTAATTATATTTTAGTACTGAAAGTTTTGCTGAAGAACAGTAGAAAATCATTGCTGTCAACACTGACCAATTATTACTGTTACTGAAAAAGCTTCACTTTAATGTAGCCTTAGGTCTAAAACATGGTGATAAGAAATCTTTATTTTAAATCATTCACCTTAAAGGATATACCTTGACTTTAACTGCAACGTGACTGGTTCGTGAAGGCATAATAGTAATTATGCTATGAATATTGTCCAGGACATACTGCATAATTGCAGTGAACATTTCATCACCACTTGAGTCCAGTTTTTTGCAGATGAAATAGAATAAGAAATAGCCCAAATGTGAGAAATTAATTTAAAAAATATCAGCAGAACTCTGTTCAAAACCAATTCAGAAGTAATTATATTAATTCATTACTACTCAGTTTTCATGGAAGAACATACTGTTAAATAGCCTTTGATATGAAACTCCATCCAGAGCCAGGTTCTAATTGACTGTATTAATATTAATGCAATAATTAAGATTCATGCAGCTGCAGTCTGTACAGCTGTGATTCTCTGTTTATTGGACATGTACATAGTCATTCCTGCCGTGCAGCTTGAATGTTAATAATCAACACACATTATGATTGTGCCCCATTTCTGTCAAGTCTTTCAATCTCTTCTGCGGCACAATCAGTCCGTTTTGAGTGTTTTGCGTGCCCAGCGGAGACCTAGACTTCCTGTCTTTCTCCTTCTGTGCTCCATTTGTTTTTGTCTTTTATCTCCTCTTGCTCATCTTTCCTCATACTGTACTTTGTACGCCTCTTTCCACTCTCTGGAGGGTTTCAGAGTACACCACTAAAAGTGAAAATTAACATAGAGTGAGTTCATTCAGATTCACCATGAATGTAGCCATTCCTGCCATGTGTTTTTCATGTCGTGTACACAATCTTGTCTTTCTGGCCGGCTCTGTTTCTTGCCTTGTGCAGTTCACTGAGCCGCGAGTAAAAGCATTAACATGTGAAAGAAACAAACTTCATTGTAAGGCACTGTGCACAGCTTCCTAGCCAGATCAGACCTAAGGGTGTGTGTGTGTTTGTGGGGTTGGGGGTGGGGGGGAGTAAAGGGAAAGAGGAAAAAGAGGGGGCCAGGAGAATGAGAGTGAATGGCAGAGTCAACGAAAAATAACTCCACTGAAAGGGAAAGAAAGGCCGAGGAGTAATGTTTCAAATTAACGCCTCATCAAAATAACAATACGTCTCTTGAAACTGCTTTTGTTTGGCAAACTGTATCTGATTTTTTTTTTTAAAAGGCGTTTAAAATTGTAAGTCAACCAATGCAATTTTCCTCAGCCCCCACTGCACTTCTTCCTTCGTTTGCTGCAAATTTCCTGCTTAACTTTAAGCACAACAAAATGTCATTATAAACTAAACCAAAAATCCAAGCCCTTTATCTAAAAGTTTTCCGGAAAATCAGTCTTGCCTATTATACAGAAGTCATTTGAGCTATGAAATACAATTTAAAAAAAATTATCACAAGATCTTCTACAAATAAGATGAAGAGCACTAAACATACGCATAACATTTTCCTCAGAGTGGAACTCCAGTGTAGACTTGGGGAGGGAACATCCCATAATGAGAAATAGAAAATTATCCCCCTGTCTTTGTCTTCCAAATTGCAGTTGCAATCTGAACAATTTGAATCTACATTCAGACCAGTTTTTGCCATGTATATCATTTGGCAGAGGTTGCAGTTTATTTGCAAATCCTTCCAGTTTTTTCCAATGCTTTCCAGGGTTGTTTGAGTTTTACCAGAGTGGTAAAAGAAGTGAGCATTTAGTCATTATCCTCTTGCTGCCGAGTCAACAGTAGGTGGAAAGTTGTTTCTTATTCCACAGTATACAACAAGTGGCGCAGAAGGTAGAGTGATCATCTTTGGAACCAGATCTTCCTGGTTTAATTCCCTGCTACTCCTAGTGTGTCGAAGTGTTGTTGAGCAAGACACTGAACACCTAACTGCTCCCCCGGTGCTAGTAGACGGCATGCCAGCTGCTCGTTGTTCATCCATGATGGGTTAATAAAGTATACATTACAAAGTATGTTGCATTTTACCATCCAGCCGAAATGAGTAGTGGTTGACTAATCAAACATAAAAGAATAAGTTTTCATGAAGGCGTGGAAACTCTGTACAGCTCGTCTGCTAAAACCCAATTCTTCCCAAGACTGAATGCATATTGTGTGTCTTTGCGTTACACAGACTAATGACACTATGTTTCTATCGATACATCAGCCTGAAGTGATGTAGACATCATAACCTCTTAAATCACTATTCTTGATGCAAACCGTATATATACATTCATGTCATTATTTCTTCTCCCGTTCTACAATCCCTCCAATAATTTCAAGTTGCTGTCAACAAAAATCAATAGTCAAGACTGCTACCATAGAGCGAACAAAGGATACGATCTGACTGGCATCTGATACAAATGCAGAATTTATGACAAGTTGCAGGTTTTGCACCGACAGATATATGTGGCTGAATCCGCTATCTGACAAAGCAGGGGGAACAGGAAGGATCAACAAAGGAGGAAAAAAAAAGTAGAGGTCGATTTTAAAAAACAGTGCAAATGTAAAGTGCTGCTCAGGAAACTCCAACCAGTAAGTTTTTCCCTTATGCATTAAGTATAAAGCCAAGAAAGTATTCACTGCGAAACAGAGGCTGTTTCTCCTGAAGCTTTCTCATGAATAACAAAATATGTTACCAGCCTCAGCTTGCTCATCGTACACCATGATTTTGCTCAGAAAAAAACCTTTTCCATTCACCCTCCTATGAATGCACATGAGACTTGGATTGAGAGGGGGCAAATTGCTATTGTGGGATCCTGTAATTGAAGACAATTCGGGATCAGCAAGGTGGATCAGTGGCCTCCTGTTTGTGACGAAAACAAAAAACTTGCTCCTGGAAAGATATCTTACAGCAAAGAAGAGAGCACAAAATAGCAGCAGAGATTGACATCCTCACGACAAATAAACTAATGCATTCTGCAATGACTTTGAAATAAGGTCAACATACCGACATGGTAATTTATTTGACCTTAAATTCAGTTTTAAGTAGAAAATAAACTCTTCATCTCCTTCGATTATTATTATTGTTCTCATCAATCATCATCACTTGCTGTACTAGGAGCATAATTACTGATGCAGCGTATCCGACAAATTTTCTCTTCTGCTTACATGTTGTCCTTGTCTCCCTTTTTTCTTTGCCTCCAGGGGGTCCCTGGGATCCTTCTGCCTGGAAGACACCCCCCAGGGGCCCATCTGTTATGACTGTATGTGTGTTTGTGTGTGTGTGCATGTCAGTGTATGCAGACAACGCATGCTCTGATAGCCCAGGGTTCCATCAGCAATGTGAAGAGATGCATCACGCTTTTACAGAGTTTGAATTTCAGAACAAAAGTGTATCTTCTTGGAACAACGCTGTAAGCAAAATCATTCCCAATTAATTTTGATGATTTTAAAAAATGAATTAGTGTTCATTTGTCTCTTGATTTACTGGTATCGTATTAGATGCCACTAATAACCATGAGGAGCAATAAGTGTCAGTGGTGATTAGTGCAAGACAGAGGCAGCCCAAAAAGTCCTCTGAGTTTTCCGGTACATCTACGTCCCCTCCCTCCCTTCATCTCCTGAGTATTACTGTCTGTCTCTTTTCTTCCGGTCCAACATTCTGTAGCCTTGGGAAAAGCAAGCTTAAATAATTTTGTACTACTTGGTTTTGTGATCACACGCTTGGATTTAAATAATATCTATGTCTGCCTAACTGCATGATTTAATGTCTGTTTTTTTTTTTTTGTGCTTCTGCTTTCACTGTATCAGAGGTATGTTAGTAATTTCTGGAAGGGAAGAGAAGTGGACCGCGGCAGACGTCTGTACCAAATTATTTGCCAGTTCACATGTGAAATGAGGGCACAGAGTAAATCGTCATGCGATTTCCTGCAGCAACAGTTAACAAGGCAGGTTATCTGCATATATAGGAATTTATATACATTTGTCGGCGAGAATAACATTTATGACGAGAGTGTATGTGATTGACCCTTCTTACCGAATCCCCGTCAAAGCAGCATTGTGCACTTCAGCCGGGTAACAAAACCCTCTGGTTGTACTCACCAATGCTGCATGGGATTGTGCTCCATTATATTCTGTTAATTTGAGAATTGACAAATTATCTCATGATTGCAATGAGATTTGAATTGAAACGTAGTACCCACCTCCTGGCCAGCATCAACAACAACATCGATCACACTGCAAAACTTTCCAAATAGCATAGATATATCCTATCTCCTAAAAAAAAATTTATGTCTATGGTTTCTTGCCAAAAGCAGTGCTGAAAAATATGATATCCTTGACTGACACTACAAATAGAATTTCCAAGAAAGCATTGCCATTTCTCCTGAATGTCAGATTGTATGCAGTCCGGTTGAATCATTTGTATCTTTGCCCCGCAGTCATTGTTTGGCTTTTTCTATCTATTTATATCCAATCTAATTGGATTTTTTACTTCAAGATAGGTTGGACTGTAAAGTAGCAGAGCTAGATAGGCTAAACTATGATGATATCCTGCTCCCCGTATATTTAAAGGAAATCAACACTGCTGTGTAAAGATAGAAATAGAAGCGACCTAGAAAACTGTGCATTAAGTCCCTCGCAATCGCATTTTACTGCAAAATATAGTGTGATCAAAGCTACTAAGTTCATTGTAAATCTTATTATATTGGCTCCAGATGAAAGGATAGATTGTGCTGCGTTAGTTTTAGGTCATTCTCTTTTCAAATAATAGTACTGTATATAGTGCTTGCCTCGACAGCAATGCCTACCGCACATATTTTCATACACATTATCTATCCTTTGCACGAGTATAGAATAAACTCATATACTGATGCCATTAATATATACGGCACTTTATTACAGCCTCTAGCACTAGCTTGGAACCTCTAAATGATATGCAGGATACCCTTCTTAATCTTTAACTGGCGATTAATTTCAATTACACCGCATCCCTTCTTTTAATTTTCCCTCTCCATGGGCCTTACTTCGACAGTAACAACGTTGATACATTCCAGTGCGTGCATTAAGTATTACCGAACATTTAAAATTGATATTTACACCACTGGTTGTAAACTGCAACAAAAAAAACGGCTTGAACTGATAACAGCTTCTATAATAAAATTAAATAAAATGAATAGAAGTCATTCATTCAAATTGTTTTCAGTATCTGTCAGATCTCACATTTATGACTGGTGAGAGTTCTGGTGCAGATGAGTAAACTCTTACCAGGTTGACCTGTTGGGGAAAAGTATTTTGCACCGACAGGCATGCATGTACACAGTAATTTCAGAGACCATTAACCTGACCTCACCTCATTAGTTTGCTGGACTCCTGGACCCTGTCATGCTCACTCTGATGATTGGCTGTCAGTTGGACCCCACATTCTTGACTGAACTTTAGAAATATATGGGACATATGGAACACTTTTGCAAAATCACAAGAATCTACTGGTCTATTTAAGCATATAGTAACCAGCTAACCAGTAACCACATTTTTATTTCATAAGTTGATGCCACCAACAACGAGGGCTGTTTTTTTCAAGCTTGATTATTGGATCATAATACTTTCATGCCCTACTGCCTTAATTAGCTCTTGTAAATGATATTGTCATATCTTTTGTCATTTTATTTTCACCATTTGCAGAGCTTCAACAACCCGTAGCAAAGGCTTAACTGTTATCCGTGAAGTTTCAAGGTGTTAGTGTGTGTGAAAAGAGTGTGTGTTTCCTCTTCTTCTAGCTATACGTGCGCATTCACCACCCACTGTGTTTTCAACTGCTCTCCCCAGTTAGCAAATACTTTTTGCTGGCCTCTCTTCTGCTCCAGTTGTCCCTTACTCTGTGCGGCTGTTCCTAAGGCCTTATGGGAGGCGTGATGTAACGCTGCATAGGTGGTGTGTGTGTGTGTGTGTGTGTGTGTGTGTGTGTGTGTGTGTCTCTTTATTCACACACACTAAGCTCCCCTCCTCTTCCTCCTTTGCTTGCTTGCTCCAGCTGGCTGAGTTTATGAGTTCACCGGTTGTAACGTCTGTTAATACCCTCTTGAGAGGTTCCTTTGTGAACTGCGAGGACTAAATATCCAACCCTTGTGTCTGTAAACTTCACACACTTATGCCTACCAAAATGGTCTGCCTAATAGTTTCTCCACTCACTGTTTAAATGAATAGTTGACCACCCTTGTTTTGCAAATGTTTCCTCTTGAGTAGTTTTGTTTGTTAAAACAAGCAGTGCCTTCCTCTTACATGAGGCGTACATTCAGATCAGTTCGGAGAGCCAGTCTTTCTTTTTGTTGAATATTTAACAGAAATGCTCTGAGTCTTGTCCTGGTTGTCTCACGCTCTAGAGACATTTCCGTGTTCATATGTCTAGACAAAGCGTTCATATTTCACAAGGGCCAAGTGGAGACTCCGACTCAAGCTACCAGCTCTTATTCTTTTCCCCCTTGAATAATTTGATGGGCCTTGTTAGTCAGATACAGTGGCTACTTGTGTGTGACAGACTGTCATTAACATATAAACTTCCTGGATAAAAGATGTGTACGTCATCCTCTCCCTATTCGGCGTGGGTAAATTTAGCAGCTCAGATCAGATCACTCTTTCATTTCTGTCAACGTGAGTGCTTGTGAATGAACGTATTCAGAGAATCTCGTGAGTTAAAATGACTTAAGCCCCCTGTCACATAAGACATGATTGTTTATGTCTATGTCTATGTTCTACCCTCCCCGTGTTACAGTCAAATAGATGATCTGACCAAAACAGGTCACAGAGACTATGACAGAACAGTAAACTGCTTTGCCAGTGTCCATATGTACTAACATCTATGGCAGCGAGCTGCGTTGAGTTTGGGAATCTGCAAGTTTCACCCTCCCAGAATGAAGGAAAAGTAGGTCAGGTATCTAGCTGACATGTCACTTCTTGGAATGATGTTGGCAGCACACCCAATGGTGTGCTTTGGGCTGCTGCACATGAAGAACCTGCCACGCTGCTTCACACAACTTCACCAGCAACTGAGCTGAAGCAGGCCAATGTGACTTTCTGGAAGTCCTCACAGTTGAGGAGTCATTTCAACTCTGCTGAGGAGTAGCGCAGGCAGATGCATTGTGTTGCATTATTGAAAATTAATTTGAATAATGCCTTATATCCGGAATAAGACCATTTCCCATGAGAGACATGACCAAGTGGAATAAATACATTTGCAGCTGGCTTATTTGCAGAACCTTTGCTATCTCAGTCCAATGCTTTTCCTGCTTCACTTGGTCCAGATGCGTTGGCGTTGACATCGTACAAACTGGGCTGTTCTGCCCACAGCCCCTCCATCCGCTCCTCTTTCTGAACGGTCCCTATTGATTGGGATGTCCTTCACCGTTCCCATTCATCTATGTCACCAACAAATACCATCTCTGCCGCCAATACCTATTTCCAGTTTTACATAGAGCTTGTCTATTGGTTGTTGATTGTGTTACATCGCCATTAAGACTGACAGACTTGCGATAATATAAGATAATACTTTATTGATCCCCATAGGGGAAATTCGGGTGTTGCAGCAGCAACATTAGAGGAACCCCCCCCCCAAAAAACAGGAAAGATAAATACACACATATGTCAGTGCAAACACATATGCATATGCACATAAGTCACCATAGATTCCACACACACGTATACATACATTTTTACACACATACCCATACCTACATAAAACATGTTTTCATGTTTAGCAAACATGTTCAATCATGTTTGATATTGTCTTAAGCCCAAGACGAGGAAAAGCTGATCCAAAACAGCTGAGATTACCACCTTATACTTAACGATCGAGATGACGGGAGCGTGCTGCTACCTCAGAAAAAATGCCTAAAATTTCCTTCTGACTTCTAGTTTTAGTTTGTGAAAATCTATTGGTGTAATCCTAGCATAAGATATCCTTCTTGCACAAGTTTTCTCTTCATAATCAAATCCAAAATGCTCCTAATGCAATGAGTAATCAATAATTTCCCAACTATACTGTATATCAAACATATCAGGGATCAAGGACAATTTCTCTCGCTTCTAAATTCATATTTTCTATTATATATACAGTATAGAACAACTAAATCAACAAGCATGAAATAGGATTTGTTCCTGTATGCTTTTTGCAATAAGTAGATTTGAAACCATTGTTTAAACCCCGCCGGCAGTCAGTTTCCGCTTTTAATATTTCACGCACATTCATTTATTGCCACAGACAGCGAGACAAGCAGGAGCTGATCGTTCACCGTCAAGTAGAACCCTACATTATTCAATTCAATAATCCAACAGGTTTTCTAAATAGTTAGTTAGCCCAGCAGTGCGGAACCCTATTGATGGGAGCCGTTAATGGTGGTGTGTTTGTGTGCGAGTGTATTTGTGTGTGTGTGTGTGTGTGTGCGCGTGTGTGTGTGTGTGTGTGTGTGTGTGTGTATGCTTTTGGGTACAGTGCACTGTACAAGGGAGTCTAATTGGCAGCCGCGTGGGCAGTAGATCCATCTAGACTTTCACATTTATTTGAGTCTATACATTTACTTTGTCAATCATTATTCGGCAGTAGACGATTTTTGTACAGCATATCAGTCCACAAACATTCATGCACACACAAAAACATACACACACCACTGTAGACAATTCTAATGTGATGGAGTTGAGCTTTTCCCTATCTGTGTCTTTTGCCTCTTTCTCCCCATTGCTCTCTCCTTCATTTTTCTCTTCATTTCTTCAGTCTAATTTTCTTGTCCATCATCTTCTTATTGTCTATTTTCTCTTTGCGCTACATGAGTTCTCATCAGTCTTCTCTTCATGGCTGTCTCTCGCTGCTCCCCTCTTTGTCATCCCTGAACTTCCCTCTCTTCCTCCCTCCCCTCCGGACAGAGGGCCAAACTGTCGTGTGTTGAGTTGAACAGTCACAGTAGCTTCAGGTCCTCTTGGTTTCTGTCTTGACCACTTGAGAAGCGAACCACTCGCTTCGGTCCAGTTGAGCAGAAAGGTTTCAGAAAATACCTCAACGATTATTTCTTTCTTGACTCGGTAATACGCTTAAACATGTACCTTTCATCATTTCACGAGTGCAATGTGATTTCTGGCTGTTTTATCTGTATAACTTGAAAAAAGAAAAGAAAAACACAAGAAATAGGGAAAGCTGGTGGCAGATTTTGAAATCAAGAAAAGACTTTTGTTCATTTTATCTGTCTAAATATTTTGTATATGTGCTTGATACACACACTTTTGGCATCAGCAGATGTTCTGCCGGGAATTCTATCAAATGCAATTTCCAGGTTTGATCATCTACATTTTAGTTCTTAACTGATTGAGAGTGGGTTCTTGGTCATGTATGCTTCATGTATTTGAATGAGCTTAGGGTTGGGTTTTTTTTCAAATTCCTTTCTCCACCTATCAACTACTTGTTGCCATGGGAGCGTGATGTCAGAATAATTGGATGTGTGTATTTTTGTGAGTGTGTGTTACAGTGGTAACTGCAGGGGCCAGATGCTTTCGTTGACACAATGGCATCCCCTCTGTCATTTTGGTGGCTTTCACAAATCAACACTCCCCAATTTGAAGACAAACCATTGGTGGAAACTGACAATGTGTCACCACATGCATCTCATCGCTAAATAAGAGAAAACAAAGCACTGACTGCAATGAAGAAAAATATATTACATTTATATTAAATATAAATGTGACATCCTCCAGTCTTATATGAGCAGTGTTTTCAAAAATTAAATAATGATTTTGGAAGAAAAAGTGCGGGCGCTTTCTTTCCTGAAGCATTATCTGATATTTTTTTGTGATAAATTACCTCTCGTCATTTATTTGCATCAGATCTTCTATATACAGATATGTATTTGTAAACTTAGGTGAGTAAAATGGAGGCTTAAGATGAAAATTTGGAGAGCTCATACCAAATATTGAACATTTAGTTTCTACTTTGAATACTAAAAACACTACTATGTTGTTTTATATCCAACAAATTCCAAAAGTCATACCAGCTCTTCTCCAAAAGTCGGAATGTAACACCATTACTCCATACCTGTAGGAAAGTGCAAAAACACTGATGGGGGTACATCGCCTTCCATCTCTATGTTCAAACCACTGATTCATGAAATTCGTTGTGAATTGCACAATCATCAAGATGTTTGGGTGTCACCCAGTACTCTGTGATGTGTCATTATTGCATATTGTGATTTGATGCATTTGTGTAGTTGCCTGACACATATTTTTGTGGACACACACATGGATAAATATGTACTCCTGAAATTGCTGCCTCACGCCAGGCTGTTATAGTCAGTGTTGCAATCAATACAAATGAAAGGACTACATAGCTCAAGCATAAAAACAAAAGTACCTTTAGATATAAAGGGAAAAAAGGAAATAAAGAAAAAAACACATGATCACTTGATGATTTGGTTGGCCATAGATGTGCTTCATGTCACCTGCTGCCAAGGTTAAAGACCTAATGACCGAACAAGTAGCACTATGTTATTCATGCAAAAGGAACAGTCAGAACAGGCTGACATTACTGTGCTTAAACATCACTCCTCTGATACTAGACGAATAAATTCACAAGCCCTTTCGGTGTCTTGTTTGTTTCTGTGCAAAGAGTGTCACAGCAGCGGGGTTACAGTTTCTTTTGCACCTAGAAATATCCGCATAAAAGGAGCTGATATAAACACACAACTGAACTTTTTTTAGAAACCCATTTTCTGGGTCTAGTATCAGACCAACTTGGATTTTAACTGGACATAAAGTTTGTTCAGTATTAAATGTGGCATTTTCTAGCCAGCAATGCTAACACTGTTACTGTTAGCATTACTGGTTCAGCAATGCTAACAGTAACAGCTCCACATTGCTGAACTCTGTTTAATCCCTGTCCAAGTCAACTGTCATTGCCAAACAGGGCAGAAGTGCAAACCAAGCTGACATAGGTCTAGTGCAACTTAGGTTAAAAGAGGTCTCTCAGATACAAACACACAATCACGCGTATGCAGAAAAACAATAAGCCAATACCTGTCAAGTCGTATGTGAGCATTTACAATTAAGCCATCTGCTGTGTCCTTGTTACAGCTGTTGTCTTTTACTGTGTGCTGCGAAACACGCCACAAATGACAGAGCCTTGAAACGAAAGGCCTTTGCATTTTCCTCTAGAGTGACACGCAATGTCTATGTTCTGCACTTGTGCTTGTCATGAAATGTGTATTTATGTGATGAAAGAAATATATGTTGGGAAATGTAATACTGAGTTAGACAGAATGGGTTTCAGATCATACATATTGTATTTCATTGTGTTTGCATGGCCAGTATAATCAGAATAAATCTGGCGTATGCCACTGATACAATCTTAAAAACTATATATCATTTATGAAATCTAAATGACATGTATACGAAAAGATTTTAGCTGTACAGTGATCCATGTTTGGATGTAAAAAAAATGTCACATACAACAATGTTGGATGTAAAAAAAGGTTTTTCAGATAATATTTTTTCACTCTATATTCTCTATATTCTCTATTCTCTATATTCACTCTATTTTTCACCCATCTCTGCAAGAGTTGCGTTCAACAATGATGATGGTGTGCACCCTATTCAATCACAATGTCCTTCTAGGCCCAGGATCCCACTTGTGAAGATGCAGTCTGTACTCTGACATGGTCTTTCTACCTCCCAATTTTTCTCTTGTGATAGCCCACAGTAATACTGAATTGTGAGTTGTTTTTATTGTTTTTTTCAAAATGATCCATGTTCATGGTCATGGTGTATTCCAGGCCTGAGGTAGTGTGTCAGGCTTACTCACACTCAGTATACAATACAAGCTTGAGCAGAGCCACACTGTAAAAATAATATGCATGTATCACTGCAATAAAATGTTATGTGGCCTGATTAATATCCCAACCAAATCACATTTAATTGTCAGAGAACTGGTTAGAATTTAAGAAATGAATGCATATTAGTGTGGATAATTGGATGCAGCATTTTCTGTAACTTGCACACATGGTATAAATGCAGATTGTCTCATAGGCATTCACTTCCCAAACAGACATACACATACACACAGACATTACAATTAGATGATACTTGAAATGATTGTGAGACAGGACCTTCGCTATTTAGAAAAACATTGACCCTGGCTGAATGTTTTTGTGTGTATGTGTGCGTAAGTGTTACCACTTTGGCTACAAATTTTCGTATCTTCCTGCTGTTCGGGCTTTTACATTATTCATGTAAAAAGAATAGCCTTGTTTAATCAGAAATGCATGCATGCGTGCATACACAGGCACAGAAACACATTCACAGGAGCTTGAGCTCGCTTGTGCTCGCTTGTGCTCGCTTGTGCATATGAATACACATCTGTAAGATTAAACAGAATTTTGGCCGTACACTCCAAAATAAAACATAATAATTGTAATTGAATGTGATTACAGATAAGGGATGTGGCAATGCATTCAAAATACAGTGTGTTCACACACACAGACACTTACAGACGGTTACATTTGACCTAAGGCCAACCAGTCATGTTTGACCAGAGGTTCACCATCTGCCCTCATTAGGACTCATTTAAGAGTCTGCAAAGAGGTCTGCCATTATAAACAGCATATGTGGTTAAGTGTGGGCTGCAGGTGCAGTAGATCAAGAGTACAGAACTTTGTACATTTACAAATCATGCTTTTAGTCTTTTCTGAGGTCATCTGAGGATTCACAGCTGTTGCATCAACCAGAGTCAGATAATAGATGCATTTTCTGATGAAATCTCTCAACAAAAATACTTTAAAAATGGGGAATATGGCGAATTTGTCCCAGCTAATCAACTAGATGCTCCTTCAAAAATAGTAGGAACTCATTGAATTTGAGCATTCCAAGACAGTAATCTAGGATATATTTGAGAATTTGGATGCAAACCTAATTTGGTCATTGATTTAGGTTTGTATTCTATTTAGTAGAACTTCTCTAAGAAGGTTTATGCTTGTATTCAAATAAGGAAAAACGTATATCAGTTTGACAACACGATGTAATAGATATTATATATGGGATATATCAATGTATGACTCACAAAATCTGAATATCACACAGCTTTGTTTTTTTATACAGCTTTGTATTTTATTGTAGAATTTCTGTTTAGAGGGATGAAATGTTTTGTTGTCAAAAAAGACAATACAGAAGACACCCGTTCCCAGAGCAATACATTTGTTCTAAAAATCTCCGCTAAAAAATGAGGCAATGTGATAAGTTCTACTTGACAAGTTCATTTAAAGATAATTTTGTGAATGTACAGGTGTCCTGAACCAGCGTAACTGGGGTAAGAAGTACCCCTCGTGTAACAGAGCGAGGCAGTCTCCTGTGGACATCGACGAGACGTTTACCCAGGTCAGGCTGCAGTACCAAAACCTACAGCTAGAGGGCTGGGACCAACCGACCGCAGAGTCCACAACCATCCACAACAATGGCAAAACAGGTCTGTTGATCTTTTCTTTAATGGATGGTTCTCCACTAACACTGCTCAGATGGGTTTTTAAAGCAACAATTCAGTCTTAGCAACTCAAATTAATTCCAGTCAACTTCTCCTTTTTTGCACAAAAGAGCTTATATCTGTCAACTTGATTTTCAGATTGTCCAGTACTATTATTGATGGCTGAATTTGTATGTCTTTTAATACCAGGGTCTCTTTTTAATATATTGTTAATTCTATTTGTTCTTGCTGGTATTAATGTTATGACTGATGAAACAAGAAGTTGCTGAGTTCAAGGCCAAAAAGGGTCTTTCTGTCTGGAGTTTCTATGTTCTTCCTTTGCCTCCATGGTCTCTTATGATGAATGCTTGTATGACTATATGTGGCCTTTTGACCAACTGGTGAGCAGTCTGTGGTGAACCCTGTCTATCATCCCAGACCAGTTCCAGATTAGCAGTATGGATGATGAATGAATAATTAGATTAAGTAGACTTGATTTAAAATAGCTGTTGACAGCAAAGCGTAGAACAGAGGTGTAATGGTCGCACTGTCACCTCAAGCAAGATGGTTCCTGATGTCATTCTGGTGGATGAGAGGGGCCTTTCCATGTGGAGTTTCCATGTTCTCCCTTCACCTGCACAAGTCTCTGTCATAAGCTAAAAACATGCAGTCGGTCAGCGAGAGTCTCTTGAAAGGAATCTACAGGGTAGATGGTTGTGTGTCTATAAATTTGGCCCTGTGATTGACAAATGATCAGTTCAGGGTGAACCACGTATCTTGCCCAAACCTGGACTGGCTCCAGTGATGCTGTGTGCAGGATCAGCAGCATAGATAATACTTGTGTGAATGTTGATAACTAATTTAGATTTAAACTTTTTGAATATTTGTTGTTTTAGAATACTGTCTTTCACTCTCTCTCTTTACTGGTCAATCTATGTTCCTCCCCTCGCCTATGTACATGAGCTGTGGGTAGTGACCAAAATAATGAGATTGCGGATACCACCGGCTGAAATGAGTTTTCTCCACATGGTGGCCTGACTCTCCCTTAGAGATGAGGCGAGAAGGGAGGGGCTCAGAGTAGAGTCCCTGCTCATCCGCATAGAAAGGATCCAGATGAGGTGGCTCGGGCATCTGGTCAGGATGCCTCCTGGATGCCTCCCGGGGGAGTTATTCCGGGCATGTCCATCTGGGAGGAGGCCACGGGGAAGACCCAGGACACGCTGGAGAGACTATGTCTCTAGGCTGGCCTGGGAGCGCTTTGGGATCCCCCAGAGGAGCTGGACCATGTGGCCGGGGAGAGGGAAGTCTCGGTCTCTCTGCTCCAGCTGCAAACAGTCATGTCTTCCAGTTTCAAATATGAATTCAGACTTGATAATCAACAACAGTGGTCGCTTGTCTAAAAGTCCGTTGCAGGTCATACGACTGCTCTATCTGAAGACTAAATTATGTCAGTGACAGAGCCTGGTAGCGATATTAAATGATAACCTTACCTACTGTTAATTCAGGTTGTTGACTGAATTACGCAACAGCAGTCAAAAAGCCATTATTTTACCTTGAACCCGGAATGATTTGAGGGTTTTATAAATGCACTCTAAGTGTATGCATGTATTAAAGATAGATGACACTAGGGGAATCACACATCAAGATTTCTCAACTGTTTTAAAAAAGGCACACAGTTGTTGGAAATTCCCTCTTCAGCTTCATAGAGTGCCATAAAACTGAACTGAGAGAGGAGGGAGATGATAAGCTGCGGATTCAATCTGTGCAGCCGATTCTGACATTATTGTGGTGCTGTAAAACAACATCTTAATCCCTTGATGTGAAAAGAAGCTTAACATTCCAGACACAAAAAAGGGATTCACAACACACAGGTTAATGAAGGGCAGAAACAGGGAGGATTTAAAGGAGGAGTCAGACCATAAAGGAGACAAATGAGAGAACAAGCGCTAGTGTGAGGAGCATCCAGAGGGACAGCATTGTAGTGAGATCATGTGGAGAACCGAAGATCGATGTCAAGAGGCAGACATGAAACTGAGCCAGAGAAAAGAGTCAACAAAAGAGCTGGAGAGCTGGAGGGAAAATGCATGGCACAAAGTAGCGCTGGAGAAAACAGAGACAAATGTGAAGAGACAGCGAGTAGGACGGCAGTATGAGGAGTGATGTCTTGCCTGATAAACAGATGAAAGCTGTCTGAGCCCAGGCTGTGCATGTGTGTGTGTGTGTGTGTGTGTGTGTGTGTGTGTGTGTGTGTGTGTGTGTGTGTGTGTGTGTGTGTGTGTTCAGGCAAAAAATCATTCTTTTTTTCTGCTGTAAAGTCAGAGAGGAAATTGAATATTAGCATATGCAGTGCGTAGCTGACATAATATTAGGAAGAAAATATGGCCTCTGCAGTCTACGTAAACTGCATGTCACATCCTGCTTTGACTTATCAGCAACTTATCAAAGATTTCATCATATATTATTTATGGAAGCTGCTTACTTGTAAAAAGTTGTCTGCCGCCAGACAATAAAAGTGGAATATGAATGACGTCTATTTTGATTAAAGGATGTAGCAGAGGTATTTTTCTTCAACCAAAGTCAATGTTAATTTTCTCCAAGGTGGTGGATCAGAGATACGGAAGGCTATTTAAGCGGTTGAAGACACCTGCCAACTGTTGCTTTTTAAGATATGTCTCATTTCTTCCTCACAGTTATAAGAAGGTCTGGGATATATCAATAAGTGATTTTGGTATTTCAGATTTGAAATACTGATCTTGAAAATGTTCCAATTAATCAGGATGAACTGATATTGATGTGCCTGTGTCAAGCTGATATTTGTTCGATATTGTAAGAACAACGTCATCCAAATGGTTCGATTTATTTTGATGGATTCAATGCCTAAGAGCTCACCTCTTCTGGCATCTTGACACTGAAGGAACCAGGTTGACGCCACAAGTTAATCCTGTTATTGTAACCCCCAAAGTGTATAAGATACCAGTTTATTTGTCCTGACCAAGAAACAGTCAGCATAACAGCATCCATTTTTACATGCCGTTGCAGGGTCAACACAGGGTGCACTTTGCATTTCATCAGGCTAAGTTTTGGCAGTGTTGACTCACTGCAGTGCCTCATACACAGGAAGCAGAACAGGGCTGTGATTAATTACATCACTCTGCTGTGACACGAAAAAATTATTGTGGAATGACATTTTATTTATGCACTCATCCATTTTGATATGTATTTGTATTTAAAATTGATGGCAGGTTTTGGGTTTATATATATACATGTGTAAATATATATATATTCTTTTTATTTAATTTTTTTTTTTACATTTTTCATTATTATTTTTTTATTTGCTTGATATAAACCATCTCTATACTGCAGTAAACTAATCAAAGTTGCTATGATAATAGCGTACAGTAGATCCTCACAGAAAAATCACTGCAAGACTGTCAAGTTTCCATTTGTGGATATATAGAGCTATTTTTATTGTAGGATAAAACGTCTTCATGGTGATATTGACTTGAAATGTTTTCACACCTCGTGTCGTTGCTTGTAAAGTCAATCTAAGTGTGTTAGTTAGCGACGGTAAAATGTTCGGAGATTCTTAGTCAGTTTCAGCACTGTAATTTAGTTTCAATTAAAATTGTTTTTAATTTTTTTCAATAATTATTGACATTTTTATAAAATCACTGTTTACATTTTTCCTTTACTTGTTATTCAGTAAGCATTCATGTGGATGGGGAGTTCTTCATAAGTGGTGGAGGCCTGAGCTCCAGGTTCCGCGTTGGTAAACTAGCCTTCCACTGGGGGCGCTGCAATGCAACTTCCGATGGTTCTGAACACAGTCTGAATGGGATAAAATACCCTCTTGAGGTACAAAACACTTATCTGTATCGGTCATATATTTGTTACATTCTTCTGTAACCCTGCATTGAATAAATGTCTTGCTTTTCTTGTCCAGATGCAGCTCTACTGTTACAACTCTGATGACCTCCAAAGCCTGGATGAGGCTATCAGCAAGGGGGAGAGGATTGCAGCTTTGGCTGTGCTGTTCGAGGTAGATTGGCCTATTAGTTGTGCTTCAGTGTTAGGAATCGGCCTCTTTGACAAAAAAAAAAAGACAGAAATGGGAAGATTGTCTTTCTCTTTATGAGATGGAAAACATAAGCCTTTGTTTTCTTTTTCCTGGTCTACAGATCAGCCTGGAGGAGAACGAGAAATTCACTCCTGTCATAGAGGCTGTCAACACTGTCAGCAGATTTGGTTTGTCACCTTACAGCTAACTTGATGGTGATGTAATAGCATGAAATTGGAAATCTGTGGTTAAGAGTCCTGTATTTATTTTTGAGAAACAGGTATACTCACAGGTGCCATAACATGCAAAATGATTTCTATGTATGTACATTATGTATGTATTTTCCAATAATAATTTGAACGTCTGCACACCTTTAAGAATTCAAATTAATTGGGCAGAATAATATATTTTAGATTCAGGGGCTTTTGCAGTGCTAAAAGCCAGTGACTGCCTGCAGCCTTATCCAGTGATCATTGCTAAACACCGATTTCACTCATTGGAGATACTATGCCTGCCCTACAATGACTATGCATGAAGTTGAAGCTTGTTTGTTGTCTTGTTGTTTTCAGTTTGAACTCCGATAACACAAAAAGTGGTTCTGTTGAGTAGAGATCAGGTGACTGATTTGGCCATCAAAGAATTTTACGTTAGGGCCTCTTCCTTTTCACTGTCTTTGGTCTTTTATACAACATCAAATGTTTGAAAGGGGCCTTTAATACTAGATCTTTTTTCAATTACAGACAAAAAATATAAATTTCTGTGTTTTACTTCCATCTCTATTTCTAAATGTACACATTTTAACCGACAACTTCCAAAAGGCTATGTCTCATACTTTTGAATGGATGAATGAATTGATACTTTATTGATCCCCAAGGGGAAATTCGTATGTTACAGCAGCAGGAGCTCCTGCAACAGGCTGCCATCTTCCAGCACCATCTTCTTACCTAATTATAGAGCTTTTTGATTAAAGTCTACGAGATACTCTGGACACAGAAGTTAATTTAGTACAATACGGGAAAATTATTCTTTTGAAACCCATTTACGACTTTAGTCATTTAATTTTGTGCCATTCAAGCATCTTCAATCCCATAAACCGATATCCAAATTGGAGTTGCAATTATTTACCGGTAAAATGAAACATTTCCTGCTTATGGGTTGATGAAACAAATTCAGGCATTTTTCTTTCCTTCTTTATCTCTCCTGTTTTCTGTTGTGGACAACTTACGGAACACTGTAGACCATTTCAAACTAGTGCATACTTGTTTATGGATATCAGTCAGAGGTTTGTGTCAGTGTTTGTGTGTGTGCATTTATTTTGAATTTACATGAATTAAGGTGGATTTCCTGTAATCCACATTTGTCGGTCTTGTTGCTTGCATGGGAAAAATTGGAATTTTCAAGAATGCTGTATGCATTTCATTATTATCATCACTATTTTAATCATTTTCAAACTAATTGGGATTTCTGGTGGGCTTTCAGTTAACTTTGATGTATATCACAGACTTTGCAAGCAGTACTTAAAATGGTAATGACACGTTCTAACAGTGGAAAACAAGACGCTCATGTTTTTTTTGTTACTAATATAGACTTTTTTCTTACCAGGTAAGAGCGGGTCGATGGAAGCTTTCGCCTTGCGGTCTTTGCTGCCCAATAACACAGATAAATATTACATCTACAATGGCTCACTGACGACCCCTCCTTGCTCTGAGACAGTGGAATGGGTTGTCTTTAAGCACACGGTGGCCATATCTCAAGAACAGGTCAGTAGGTTGAACACACACAATCATGAACGCACAAAGCACACATGCCTCAATGACACACTTTGTCACTAGCATGGGACTAACATACCGGAATCAATAACAGCTGAATATTTTTCCCTTAGTGTATTGTCGTTGCATATTAAAACTGATTTAGTTTCCCCTGCTACCTTGAATACTTTAGGACTCATCACTAGCACATTGACCATTTAAAGCAGCCAAGTTTATTTTTGTCAAAAAGAGCCAAAATGCTCTGAAGCCTCGTAAAAGCTGTAAGTGAAGGTAAAACGTAGGTTAAGCAAAATTACATCACCAGAGTTCCATACAGAACGAGAGGAATCGGAATCAAAAAATCTCAAGGTGGTTGCAAAGTTTTGGGTGGCAGTTGCCCAGATGGTAGAATGGACGTCCCCCCAGTCGGGAGGTCGGCTGTTCAATTCCTGGCTCCTCCTGTCTCCATTCAGAAGTGTCCTTTGGCAAGACACTGAGCCCCAAGTTGGTCCCAGTGGCCTGGTTAATGCCTTGCATGGCAGCTCCGAACATCTCAAAGGAGCATCCAAATATTTTCCTCAGCTTTGTTATGTTGACCCGAATGTGCTCATCATCACATCCTAATTTTCCTTCTGTCAAAGAAAGCATCCATTCAAAAGGAGAATCAATAGATGTGATGGAAGATATTCTGCTGAAAATATTCATTTGTTAATGTTCAAACACAGAAGCCCTTTAAAAAACAAAACTGTTAAAAAAAGACATCTGTATTAATTTCAATTTGGCTTGTTTGCGCTATTATAAAGGCATCTAGAGTGATATCGAACATCCTGTTTGAAAAGGCCTGCATGGAGTTCATGCTTGTTTTTGGTCAGCATTCTTTTCCTTCTCTGCAGAAAATAAAAGTGAAATATTATGCTGAAGTGATACAGAATGACAGCTCTAGTCCAATTTTAAATTGGCAGAGAAGGGTTTCGCCATGCTGTGATCTTGTAACAAAGGCTTGTCGTGCAGCACTCAACAAGAGCTTACAGCAAACGGTGATTTGGACACACAAACCAGCCTTCCCGCTCGAAACGATGAAAGACCTCTGACGAACAGTGACTTTGGATGAAATCATCTGTGTTACATTCATTAATTATGCAGCAGAATCATGCCAAGTTATCGAGGTCATCACATCTGTTGTGCGTGTGTTATTTGTGCTTGTGTGTGTTTTTGTGCTTGTCCGTGTTTGCATGATTGAAGTGGGAGTGACAAGGCATGACACAGGGACATGGTTGAAAAATAGACCAAAAATAGAGCAACGCTCTGACTTTCTGTTGGCCTTTTACACACTTGCATGCATTAATTGTAGTTTGTTAATGGTTTTAGTTGAATTGAGTTGCTGGTTTCTCTCTGCTTGTATTTCCAGCTGGAGGTATTTTGCGAGGTGATGACCATGGAGCAGGCCGGTTACGTGATGCTGACCGATTACCTGCAGAACAACTACAGGGAGCAGCAGCAGCAGTTCATGGGGCAGGTGTTTGCCTCATATACTGGAGTGGAGGACGTGCCAACACCCAGTATGTCATCACCCAGCCAAACAAAATGTTAATTACACATTTAAAAATCCTTTATTTAAACAATTACGAGTCAACATTTCTTAATCAGGGGGATAACCTAAGTATTGTGGAAAAACTAGTAGCTGAGATATACTTTTGTATCAAATCAACCCAAAATGCTTCTGTTAAGTATGCAGAGCAGCCTACCCTGTGAAATAAATGACAAGGATCAGACCCCTGTAGCATTTGCTCCACGAGACTATATAAAATTTCCTCCTACACTTTTCTACACTCTAAATTTGCACTAAACCCTCCTCCTGTCCGACCTCTCGGTCTGCATTTCGGTTATTTAACGCAATGGTGTTTAATATTTATATGCTTCAACTTTAAAGCAACCCTCTTGTATGTCAGCAGCCATCATTGAAAGTGTAATAAGAACCTCGGCACAGCAGCATTATAGTTGCAATGCCTAGATGAGATTCAGGGTTATAAAAGACTGCAGCTTTGGTGTGACATGTTTTTCTATGCTCTATAGTGACTTCTCGCAGTTTGGGGTTCAGAGTAGTTTATGTCTCTTCTTAGGACTATTTTCAGTCACATTTTGCACTCTGCTCATCAGTGTGATTCAATGTAGGTTCTTGTTATGGACAAGGAAACCCAGAAGAACCCAGATCCGGGCAGACAGATATTGGCTTAATCACCGGTACTGAGCACACACCAGATCGTCACCTCAGGCTCATGATTTTGTACAAAAAATATATTTTCCTCATAAGCGATTCTGCCCAGCAATCCTTCTGCTCCCAATATCCCAAAATTTCATCTGAATTTATCCCCCACTTGGGCAGCAATGCAGGGAAAGCCTAATCCCCTCGCAGGAATCCCTATAAATATAACATTTTTTAATCTTTTTTTTTTTCCCCATGACCTTATATACTGCCTATGTGCTAGTTTCTCAGTAACCCCTTTTAGGTCAACCTATTCATAATCATCAAAAGATGTAGCTCATTCTCCTCTCCATCCTCATAAAGCTGATCCTCAAATAAAACGCACCAGACTGCTTGACTTTGTAGTTCAGCACCCCATCTCCCCTCGGCGCAGGCAATTTATTTTGCAGCTCTTTTTGAAATTGAAATAAAGTATTCAGAAATTCAGAAAAGAGCCCTTTTGCCTCTCACAAATGATCACGCACATACACACACACACACACACATAGGCACACACAGACACTCACCTCCCACTTATTGCCAGCCTCATGTTCTGAGCAACAATTTTTAAAATGCATTCCTACATTCTTTTATTTGAAATGCATTCAGGTAACATCGAGTTACAGTCAGCAGACACTTTTGAATGCTCGATTGTACCAGTTTTTTTATGTTGCTGTCTTTCTGGCTTCCTTTGTAAGTTTTTCTCACATATCATCTGTATATATTTTCATCTTCACATAAAACTGTTTATCTTTTTCATTTGTCAAATCCAGCCTGCAGCTCTGAGCCAGAAAATGTTCAAGCTGACGCCCAGAATGACACCACCATCGTAGTAACATGGGAACGTCCCCGCGTGGTTTACGACACAACCATCGACTGGTACACTGTCAACTATGAAAGGCTGCAGGGTCGAGACCAGAGGAAGCAGGAGTACAGGACAGACGGGGACCAGGATGTGGTATGAAATATCTCTGCCTCACTCAGCAAAGACAAAAGGAAACATCACCCTGAAGCTGCTCACACCCAAACAGGCCTTTAAAATTCATATAATCTCAGTCTAACTTAAAGGCCACTATCTGCAGCTCACAGATGTACAGTTGACATTTAAGTGCATAGTGGGAAGAAATAGTGTGCCTTTGACTGCAACAAATGTTAAACTTCTGTCCATCTGCTGCTTAGCACACTGTGCCTGTTTCACACAAAGGTTGACCGAAATAGAGATTAATTAAAGTGATCCATTGATTGCATTGAGAATCTATCTTGGCCTTTTCACGGGCCACAGGGCTTCCTTAATGAAACTGTATTTATGTGTATGTATATGTATGTACACAGTCGCCTGACCTATAGAGCAAGTAGAGCAGATACAATGTCATTATTCAATTAGAGGAAGCTGACTTGTTACTCCTCCATTTTTGTACTCGAACAAAATAGTTATGCTGCCCTATCAGGTTTAAGATGATAATTAAAAACAAAAGTGGTTTTACTAATGATTCGATTTCAGCGTCTAATTGATAAACAAACTTCCCAAATGTCACATTTTTAGATCCTCAGCTCGTCAAGTCAGACCACCCCCAGATAGTTTCACCAGTGTGAGCCTCAGCTGTCAGTCTGTTTGCTTAGCTGGAGAAAATTCAGTCTCACTGCCACTGAGGACTGAAAATTTAAACAGAAAATAGAGATGCTGCGCATTTCATTTGAGCGTTCATCCTTTTAATTACAGCCAAACTTTTAATTAGTTAATAGGATCGTATGTATGTGTGTACGTATGTCGATCTGATTTGTGAATGAACGTTCCTGGCCCGTCCTCTTGGGGGGGGTAGCACAAAATTACGGTACTTACAAACACTCGAATAATTATCCTCACAGGAGCAATAACTGTGCATATGAGTTTATAGTGGTTGTTAGGGTGGCCCTGTTCATTCATCAATGATGGGCACTTAACTGTGACTGCACAATCCAAAATCCCATCTCACTTTACTCCTTTTTTTATAATCACTGTTTCACTCCCAATTATTATTTGTTACTATTATGAGGAGATTATTTGTTTCTTTTACAATGAGATCTCAAAGAATCGCGCTTGAAGGGAATGTTGTTTCTCTTCATCCCATCAATCCATCCATTCATCTTCCGGCGGTTTTCCTTAATTGAGTCGTGGGGGCAGCAGCTGGAGCAGGGAGGCCCAGACTTCCCTCTCCCCAGCCACGCGGTCATGCTCTTCTGGAGGGACCCCGAGGTGCTCCCAGGCCAGCCTAGAGACATAGTCTCTCCAGCCTGTCCTGGGTCTTCACTGTGGCCTCCTCCCAGATGGACATGCCCAGAATACCTCCCCCGGGAGTGGTCCAGGAGGCATCCTGACCAGATTCCCGAGCCACCTCATCTGGCTCCTCTCTATGCGGAGGAGCAGCAACTCTACTTAGAGTTCCTCCTGTGTGGCCGAACTTCTCACCTCATCTCTAAGAGAGAGCCTGGCCACCCTGCGGAGAAAACTCCTTTTGTATCCGCGATCTCGTTCTTTTGGTCACGACCCACAGCTTGTGACCGTAGGTGAGGGTAGGAACGTAGATCGAATGGTAAATTGAGAGAGTGAAAGACAGTATTCTAAAACAACAAATATTCAAAAATTTTAAATCTAAATTAGTTATCAACATTCACGCATGTATTATCTATGCTGCTGATCCTGCACACAGCATCACTAGAGCCAGTCCACGTTTGGGCAAGATGCGTGGTTCACCCTGAACTGATCATTTGTCAATCACAGGGCCTTCTTTCACCATGACAGACAGAGTCCGCATCACTGCAGACGTTGCACCGATCTGCCTGTCGATCTCCCGTTCCATCCTTCGCTCACTCGTGAACAAGACCCGGAGATACTTGAACTCCTCCACTTGCGGCAGGACCTCTTCCCCGACCCGGAGTGGGCACTCCGCCTGTTTCCGGTCGAGCGCCATGGTCTCTGATTTGGAGGTGCTGATTCTCATCCCAGGTGCTTCACACTCGACTGCAAACCGCTCCAGTGAGGCCTGATGAAGGCCTGATGAAGGCCTGATGAAGGCCTGATGAAGGCCTGATGAAGCCAAAAGAACCACATCGTCTGCAAAAAGCAGACTTGATCCTTTAGCCACCAAACCAGATCCCCTCGACGCCCTGGCTATGCCTAGAGATTCTGTCCATAAAAGTTATGAACAGAATCGGAGACAAAGGGCAGCCTTGGCGGAGTCCAACTCTCACTGGAAACGGGCCAAGCTCCAACAACCGGTCATACAGAGACTGGACAGCCCCTATAACGGGTGTCGGTACCCCATATTCCCGGAGCACCCCCCACAGGATTGCCCGTGGGACACGGTTGAATGACTTCTTCAGATCCACAAAACACATGTAGACTAGTTGGGGAAACTCCCATGCCCCGTTAAGAACACTGCTGAGGGTATAGAGCTTATCCACTGTTCCACGACCAGGACGAAAACCACACTGCTCCTCCTGAATCCAAGGTTCGACGACCTGGTAGACCCTCCTCTCCAGCACCACTGAATAGACCCTACCAAGGAGGCTGAGGAGTGTGATCCCCCTATAGTTGGAGCACACCCTCCGAGGGTGATCACCACCCAGGTCTGCCAGTCCAGCGGCACTGTCCCCGACGTCCATGCAATGCTGCAGAGGCCTGTCAACCAGGACAGCCCTACGGCATTCAGAGCCTTGAGGAACCCAGGATGGACCTCATCCACCCCCAGGGCCCTGCTACTTAAGAGCTTTTGACAACTTCAGCAACTTCAGCCCTGGAAATAGGCGGACCTTCTCCAGAGTCCCCCAGCTCTGCTTCCTCAATCGTTCTGACGGGCTTGAGGAGGTCTGAGAAGTATTCCTGCCACCGATCTACAACGTCTCATGATGAGGTTCGAAGCGCCCCACTCCCACTGTACACAGTGTTGACACAGCACTGCTGTTCCCTCCCGAGACGCTGGATAGTGGACCAGAATCTCCTGAAAGCCCAACGGAAGTCGTTCTCCATGGTCTCCCCGAACTCCTCCCAAGCCCGAGTTTTTGACGAGGCGACCGGCAAAGCCACATGCCGCTTGGCCTCCGGAGTCCCGCAGGCCAAAAAGGCCCCGATAGGACTACTTCTACAGTTTGACAGTATCCGTCAGCAGGTTCGATGGTTGCCGTCCCGGCAGACGCCGACCGCCTTACGGCCACAACTCCAGGCTGCTGCCTTGACAATGGAAACGCGGAACATGGCCCATTCGGACTCACTGTACCCCACCTCCCTCGGGACATGGTTGTAGCTCTGCCGGAGGTGGGAGTTGAAACTCTTTCTGACAGGGGACTCTGCCAGACGTTCCCAGAAGACCCTCATGTTACGTTTGGGTCTGCCAGGTGTGACCGGCATCTTCCCCCACCATCGGCGCAAGCTCACCACCAGGTGGTGATCAGTTGACAGCTCCGCCCCTCTCTTCACCCAAGTCTCCAGGACATGCAGCCGAAAGTCCGACGACACGACCACATGGTTGATCAAAGAACTATGTCCTAAGGTGTGTTGGTGCCAAGTGCACATATGGACATAACAAAACACTGCTCGGGTTCAGATTGGGGGGGCCGTTCCTCCCAATCACATCCTTCCAAGTCGCACTGTCGTTGCCCAAGTGAGCGTTGAAGTCTCCTAGTAGAACTAGGGTTTTCTTCATGCATCTTTAAGTATTTATCTTTCCCCACGTGTGACCAATCATGCTAAGCAGCTACTCTCTTGTTTTAAAGTGAAACTGTCTTCAGTAAGAGAAATACACAACTTGTCAAGCGTTTGCTCTCATAACAGGATGATGTAGCTGCTCCGATGCTGACTTATACTAATTTATTCATATAACAAAGTGCAAATGACTCCTGATTTCTAGCTGACTGCTTTTAATCTAATCTGCTGATGTCAGCCCAAACTACTGTTGCACTTAATGCTTTTTTTTTGCCTTTCTGTGGAATTTCATTTTTTGGAGAAACACACCCTTGACGATCAACGACAGGCATGCATGACTTATAAATATAAATATAGAAATATATATGTGTGCGTGTGTGTGAACATATATCTATATGTGTGTGTGTGTTTGTCTGTGTGTGTGTTTGTGTGTGTAGAGCACCTTTTAACAAAATAATGGTTGTAGTATTTTACATTTTCCTTCATTACACAATAGCGGAATAATGATAAAATGAAATTAATTTAATGGGAGAAGACCTTGTTCCTTTGAGGTGATAGTTATCAGATAGTTACTGATTTAATTTCACAGTCAATTCCTTCTGGTATGAGCTAAAAAAAACTTTGCCCACAATAATCCACAATTATCCCCTTGGGTGCCGTAGATCTAGCCGCATTTCATTAGGAAATGATGTAGATGCAAACTACTTGCCTAAGTGCTATCAAACAGATTGGATAACAGATTTCACAGAAAATACACCCAGATCAAGAAAGTGCTGTTAAGGGCCAGCCATTTGCAGTGGATTGGAAAAGGCCTCCGTGTTAAATGTGGGAAACAAACACAATCCATGCTTCACTGTAACCCTTCCCACAAAAGACAGAGGAATACTTTAAAAAGGGGCCTTGGGCCATTCATTTTATTATATTTTAAACTTCTATCTTTGGTCCTCATTATATCACTTCTATGATTGTGCTGGCTCAACTTCCTCCCATTTTATATGTTCTTAAAAATATATCAATACGGCAGTTCTTAAATATAAATTGTACTCTGCCAATGATTGCCCTTTCTCATCTAACATTAGATTTGTATCACTGCTCAATTGTCTGTTAAAAGGCAATTCCTTCCTGACATCTGCTCAATTCTCAAACAGTTATAGGCAAAAAGGCAGTCAACTGATACCTAAGGGCTCAAGGGAGGATTCTTACGCCTGGGAGACTGTCGTGATATGACCTTTAAGTTTGAGAAGCTAGTTTTTCATTTTTCAAGTAAGGGGTTTATACTTTTACTGTAAATGTTTTTCGGAACAACCTGATTCATCACAAGTAAAAGGTCCAAAGCTGCTTTATGTTTTATTGTGTTATTGCATTTTTGATGTAGGTTATTGCAGCCGGGCAGAAGCTTTATGGTCCTTCTCTAAAATCCCAAGTCACCACAGAAACCCACTGTGAATGTAAATGCTGATAAGGTTTCGTTCAAAATATTAGAATTTGAAAACTTCGGGCTTCTGGAAATATTATCAGTAAAGACAATGTGTCCTCTTAGCTTTGCAATCTTGCCCCTCAATAACTAGCTGGAGTCCATATTTTACTGCAATGCAGCACTGAAAAAGGCAAAGCACCAATTTACAGTAATGTAATTTCGGACATGGATTCACATAAACTTGATTGTCCTGCTGGCTTGGGAGCAAGATATTGGAAAATGTATTAACAATGGAGAAGCAGGTTAGAAGCAGTCACAAATCATAAAATGTACGTTTTCTTCAAAATGTGTCACCGAATAGCTTTGTTAAAAGAGCTCCATTTTATGGTAAGACAATTGGAAAGGGTAACATGATCATCTTTTCAGCTTTGGTTGGAATATGGCAAGATAGGAACAAATTAACCATGAAACACCAAGCACAGACAATCTAGTCCTATTCCATCGTTAATTCATTTATTTATTTCTGTATTTTGACTACTTTTTTATCATTCTATTGTTTTGTAATTGTTTTTTTAGATATTGAAGAAGTAGCAGGAGGAAGGAGGGATAGAAGGAAGGAATAGAGAGGAAAAAATTCACATTAGACATATTTCATTCTTTGTAACTTTGCAGGGCGCCATCATCCCGAACCTGCTGTCCAACAGTAGCTACGTGGTTCAGGTCATAGCAGTTTGTGCAAACGGTCTAAGGGGACGGTGGAGTGACCAGATTATAGTGGACATGCCATTAGAAGATCCTGGTACACACACACACAAACACAACCCACACACACAAGCACATTTTTTGAAATCCTAAAAATAGGAGTAAAGTATCGTTTTTTTTCTCTCTGTAGAAAATGACTCGGACCCTGAAGTCTCACAAGACATGAAAGGCAACAGGGAGGTAAGATGATTAGAGGTCTTTGGTTTCATCAGACTTCCAGCTAATTTTATTTTTTTCTATTATCCTTTCTTATTTTACTGTGCTCAAGTTTGCTGTCTACTTCATGTGTTATCATCCCTTAATTTGACCACAGATGGCGTAATGACCTTAAAACTTCAAATGAAGTCTTACTGTTTGAATAGTAATACTAACACAGGCCTGTCCAGTGTTATTATGATATAGTCCATTTAATGTAAGGTTTCTTTTGTGTGTATTTGCAACATCCCTTCGGTATCTTCCTAAAAAAATGTGATCTTGGGTGAAGGTTAGCGAGTAAACTGAGCATTTTTGGTTGTCATGAATGCTAAGGAAGTAGCAGGTAGTTGCAGACCTGTAGAAAGCTATTTCAGTCCAAGGACTAAAGTGTCAAGACTGCTCTTTTGCCAAATGTGGTTGATTGATAGCCACAAGTTGTAAAGCCTTTTTAAAAAATCCTTATGTTGCTCAGATTTACATGATGTAAGCCTAAGTCATTTTGTCCCCAACTTACGGAGTCTGTGTAGTCAAACATGTACATCTCTTGTACAATCTTTTATAAAATAGAAGTAGTTTTTGTTTCAGAGACTAATAGATAGATCCGTCCTGTAACCACTGTGTGCAGGGAGTTGGCAGCAGGGAGTTAGTCAGCATGACTTTTTTCTTGAACATTGTGTTGGACATTCAAACTGATCATATGACATACCGATTTTCTGTTTGTATAGATGGCATTTTAGCTTGTTCCGTGTTATATAACGCTCAAAGGAAGTATTGACAGAAATCCGCTCAATGATATGGTTACTGCTTAAACGTCGAAGTCTGTTCCTCAGAATCAAACTAATGCCACCATCTAACCTGGGACTAACAGTTTTATTTCCAATTGAAGGTTTCTACCAAAACAATATGGAAGGGGCAAGACAACCTCAACCAGGCGGACTTGAATCCTGTCGACCATAGCCCAGTGGAGGAGATCCCCGCCGAGCAGACCAGAGTTTACCAAAACCAACCTACACACCAAGCCATACCCAAGGACCAAACCCAAGCAAGGCAGAACTTCCCTGCCCAGAGCACCCATCCAACCCCCAAAATTCCCTCTGACTCTGCTGTTCTGCAGAAAACTCGATTCAACCCTAATGCAAAAAAGAAATCAAGCAGTGACCTATCTAAACCTGTCGATATGAGCCAAAACTGGATCGACGAGGACCAGGAGATCCCACCACAACAAACAATAACTAATGGTGATTTTGATGGCAATGGTGCAATCTGGGTAACAGAGATTACCGAGCAGCCAGGCTTCCTGTTCCCAGTTGTTCGGACCCCAACCCATCCAACAATCCGCCGGCAAATTACAGAGGAGGCGTCATTGTCAGCATCAGCGCATCAGGTCAGACCTACTGTGCATTGCCTATTTACTTCTCTGGCTCCTGTCAAAGGAATTTTACCAGATATCTGATAACACTAAATGTGGTTTGGGATACTTCTGCAATGGTTTTTTTAATTTAATTTTAACTTGAAAGTTTTGTCTCAAGAGTTTTCCCATTAAAAACTCCACTTTGCCGGCTCTATTGATTGCAGCCAAAGGATCTAAGCCCGACTGATCTCACTGGTGAAAGTGATGTGCCGTCACCACAATCAGACCTCTACACTCCACCTGTCGAGGACATCCAAGTAACAGATATCTTCTATGAAGACTCATTCAACATCTCTCCAATGGACATCACTACCTCCTCTGGAACAGGCTCTGGTGTAACCCTCCCAGGTCAGAGACCCCCACCTATTGTGGTCCCTTGTGTAATCCTTCATGTTTCACGTTGTCTCAATTGAGAACTTAGTATAAACATTTTTCATACCGCTATCATCATGTTGGTCCACAGGTAGTAATGAGGACAAAGGTACCACACAGACTCATGAGGACGGTTATGAACCCGTAAAAAAACATGTACCAGAAACCATCACCTCCGTTTCCTCACCACCTACCTCTGTCTGGATCACGGAGAGGATGGTGACTGCAAGCAACACCCTTGCGGATTCAGTCTACAAGTCCTTCACCTCCTCCTCTCTCCTCAGGGTGCTAATGCACACCACCCAGCCCATGTTCAATGGTAAGATGAACCACATCTGCCACAGCTTTTACTCTATACTTAAAATATCCTCGAGCCTTTCATATGCATTATACACTGAGTCAATGGTTCTATCACTTCCTTCCTTTGTTGTGTTTTTATAGTTGACCATTCAAGCAAAAAAGGTTGGGACGATATGAAACAAAAACTGACATTACAATTGTAGCTGTAGCTTTAATTACAATTAAAGCTTTGACTTGCATTTCAATGCAGGATACACTAGATTTCACAGCATTTAAAAGAGGAACACAAATGTGCTGGAATGAAGACTATCTATTCTTCCTCTACACACCTGTCTAGTTGTATTTGTCAACATTTTTGAGGACGACAAACACCGGGGCGTGCAAATTGAAAGGGACCAAAAACTCGAATGCAGTCCACAAGAAGGGCCAGAGCCATCTCTACTTCCTGAAGCAGCTAAAGCCCTTTAACATCTGCCGGACAATGCTCAGGATATTTTATGAGTCTGTTGTGGCCAGCGCCATCTTTTACTCTGTTGTATGCTGGGGCAGCAGCCTGGGGCTCAAACAGACTTAATAAAGTAATCTGTAAGGCGAGCAAGGTTATGGGATTGGAACTGGAGTCTCATGGAGGTGTCTGAGAGGAGAATGTTTCCTAAGATGAGGGCAATTCTCAGCAACATTTCTCACCCAGCCCGTGACATGCTGGCCAATTACAGGAGTTCGTTCGGCAGTAGACTGATTCCACCGGGGTGTACTACCGAGTGTCACAGGAGGTCATTCTTGCCTGTGGCGAACAGACTGTTTAACGCGGTCCGGTAATAACATCACTCTATCTCGTCTCATCTCACTATCCATCTGGTTGTATTTTGCTCTTGTAATTTATTTATCTTAAACCTTGACACCACTTAAATTTTTTTATCTTTACTTGTTTATTTCTGTTCATCTAATCATATCTTATTTATTTTTATTCATTTCTGTATGGAGCATTTGGGATCACACAGTTTCCTACCAGATCAGTAAAATATTTCTGATTCTGACCCTGAAAATCTGCAACATCGAACATCGGCAGGCCAGGCCATCACTATGACCCCCTTTCTCTGCTGCCACGAGATTATGGTACAGAATGTGGTGACTTTGAAAGGTGATGGAGTCTCCAAAACTCCCAAGACCCTCTGGCACTTTTTGGTCTTCATTTGATTTGTCAAGGTTGCCGTACCACCATCTCCTGGATGTATTGTTTGTAACAGTCCATCGCACAGAAACCTGATTCCCCTTCAAAGGACATTCAGAAATTCAGATTTGTTTTCCTGCAATCAAGGTTTCCTCTGTGCAATGGATCATTTCAGACTCTTGGAGCCCAACATGTTTACATCTCTGCTGAAGAAAATCAACTCAAGGCTCCCTTTTCCGAATAAATCCTGAGCCCATGAGCTGCAGAAGTTGATGACTTTTGATGCTGACTGTCAGAGGAGTCAGGATCATAAATGTCCAGCTCAGGCTGGGCAGCCTTGCCTTTCACATACCGAAATCCATCTAGATTCTGTGAGACTTCAATTTACTTTCCAAACGTCAGGGATTGTCTTGAAGCTTCCTTATCTGCAATGCATGACCACAGTCACCTTTAAAAAAAACCCTGTTTGATCATTGGAAACCCATATCATAAACCCTAAATGGTCCCCATCCCTATTTAATCTGGAAACATGTAAAATCGCTCACATGTTTATATTAATCATATACAGTACAGCACAGACAATACTTAAATATCACATTATAGGTTTTAAAAATGGACTTACTCAAACACAGCACAACCTCAAATGTGGTTTGGTGGGGTGTGTGTGCAGCTTGAGGTTAATTGCTGTGAACGTATTGTGTGGCTCCTCTAATGGACTGCTCCTGGTCTTTCAAACACCGCTGCGTGGCATCCCCATGCTGGCATTTTCAATACCAGCGAGGTGGTAATGATGATGGTGGTTAGGTTAAAAGGGATGATGGGAACTTTCTGATTGGTCCGATAATCAGCATATTTCTACACTCACCCCTCAGAATTAAATATGCTTGAGTGTCTTAGCAGCTCCGCATGGGATCATTGTTTTCAGAGCTCTTTATTGCTACTTGAATCTGCTTGAGGTCAGTGTTGTGCCTCAGAACACCCAGCTGCTGAATTCTTTTCTGGCTGAAGGGTGCACTCTGGTGGCTGATTTTTCCTTTTTCTCATATTTCATATTGAGAATATCTAATTTGTCTCATTTCATCATCTCTAATAATGGTGCTTACTTCTGCCTGAATTTTCATGAATTTTCTAGCTGGCTTTTCTTGAAGCACACAAACTCTAATCCTTGTTTGACTATCTGATGGAGACAGGTAATCAATCCAGAAATCTCTATCCCAATCTTTAGGTTCTCTGCTGAAGAAGAGTTACTAAAGCTTTTTTCCCCACCTCACTCACTTTTAATGAAACCACCAACAGTTTTTGGTCCTCTTTTTTTCTGTGAAGATAAGAGGAGCGGCATCGTTAGTCATGAGGACAAAATCCCTCAGCAGCACATTCAGATCTTTATTACTTTAGTTTCTTTCCTTCACTGAGGCAGTGACAACTAGCGCTGAGTAATATGAGAAAAAAATCCACATCACAATTTATGAAATCATTGTCGAGATGAGGATTAATTTAATTCAACTATTAACGGCAGTCAACGATTATCTAGCGTGAAATATCAGAAACCAGTGACAGCATCACTTTCTTACCATTATCTTTCCGTAATTTCTTGATTATTTTAAGGCCATTCCTTGCTAAATTTCAGGAAAAACCCTAACCATTGAATTAACTATTTCCCTTTCAAAAGTGATTTTGAAAGTCACTTTCCTGAAGTAAAGAAGTGATTAGATAATAGACTAAATATATTATTACAGTTCTATAGTATTATTAAAAAAGAGTAATTTTCAGTCATATGTCTGGATGTCAAAATTAAAATTCTGAACTTGAAATTTTACCCCTTGCAAAATCGCTCTCAACTCAATAAGACAGATATATCGCTCTATTGCAGAAATCTGATTTCCAATGCTTTATTATGACACAGCAGAGGGAAATAAAATATATAATATCTCTAAACCAGTTGGAAGGATTTGAGAGGGACTGAGTGTCTTCCCAAATCTCCACAATAAAAAGCAGGGGGGTGGCAGTGCGCTAAAAGAAGACAGCTTCCCATCTTTTGCATCAGTCTTTACATTTCATGGTCACAGGCCCAATCAGGTTTTTAGATGGAGTTACTACAATCCAAACTGACCTTTGGACCATCCTTAGTTTAAAGGTACTTTTCTAGATGGATGACACAGGAGTGAAAGTTGACCGGCGGAACATGAATTGGCCACAGATGGCTCAGTCGGCCAAATAGCAAGCAAGAGAGGCGTCAGGGAAAAAGAGCTGTGCAGCAGAGGAGTAGAAAGCCTAAGAAGAAAATTAATGACAGTGAGAGAGTGTGGAGATCAGGGGGGTGGAAGAGACACAAAAGCAGTGTGAAACTGTTGCTGTCGTTGATGCGAAATGAAGAATGAGCCCTTAGACCATTAGTGATGAATCCATTGCAGGGAAATTCAATGTATACTGTATGTATGGTGATAGTAAAAGAAAAAAAATCAATATTCTATGCTCTCTGTCAGAGGGAAGCAACAGCAGCCATGAGTCTCATGTTGGGCTGGTCGGAGGAGTGGAGAGGGAAAGACGGACAGTTGTTCCGCTGGCTGTTGTCTCCACACTCACCATCCTTTGTCTGCTGGTACTGGTGGGAATACTCATCTACTGGAGGTAAATGCATGTACAAATATCACACAAATATTTTTGTGCTGTATGTATAAGAATATATATGTATCACATATGGTCTTCTGATATCCTTGTGCAGAAAATGTTTCCAGACAGCTAATTTCTATCCAGATGACAGTGCATCCCCTAAAGTCATATCTGCCCCATCGACACCTCTGCTCCTGGCAACAGGTAATACACAAATGCCTGCACGCACATACACACATGCACACACTCATGCACACACTCATAGAAGGTGAAGGAGATATACCTGAAGAGCCATATGTGAGTAGCATTTACCTTTGTTCCAGATGGTCATGAGCCCCTGACAGTGAAGCAGTTTGTAAAGAATGTGATGGAGCTCCACACCACAAACACTTTCGCCAAGGAATTTGAGGTGAGTAGGTTGTTGTAGGTTGTTGTAGTTTGGGTTTGATATTCTGTTGGTTTGTTTTAAGGGAAAAAAAATGGTGTTTCAAATATATCCAGCTAACGAGGATAGTTTCCCCAATAATGGACAGAACCTCATCTGTCACAGCTGCTTAATGTTCTTCCATATCTGTTAACATCACATTCTTTTGAAAAACATCTAATAAAATGATCGTATGTGACATCCATTAACAACTTGTGCAGCAACGTTTAATGAAACATTTGACAATGTTATATTATTTTACCTATTTTCCATATTGTCTGAAGTCAGACAAAAAACACAACGTCTTATTCATTTCTTCAATGTGGCACTCGGAAAGAGCCTCCTGCTGGTTAGCCTAGCACATTGAGAGGTAGTCTCAACTAAGTGAACCCTGACTCCATACAAAGTCCTCATCATGCATTCCACCAAATCCTAAACACTCGTATGTAAATGTTTTTACCTTTGTTTCCTGCAAATAATTGAATATTGAGATGTTGTAATTTTTTTTAAAGCAAGAGCAGATGTTTTAGCTACTTTACCTAAAAGCACTGTAAAGTCACAGGGAACAATTATTGTTCATGGACCCCAGTCAGTTGAGGGCCGTCCTGTTCCCCTTAGTTTGATGGGAAATTTATGCCTAAACACCAACAATACGATGTGTCACGGTTCTTATGTATGAGTCAGATTTTATTTCATTTTTTTCTGAATGGGGTTTCTGTGATTGGTCCTAAACTCCAAGTGTTTTTTTCATAGAAGATATTTCTGGTTATATGCACTTGCTTTGAAAATTACATTTTCTCTAGTGCCACATTATTTCATTATTTCATAAGGCAGTGAATGTAAGAGTCAAATCAAGGACACAGAGGGATTTTAGATTGTTTGGAATTCATTTTACAAACATAATTAGCATTTTTCAGGACAAAGGCTATGATCTGGTTGTCCTGAATAAGGGTGGTGAACATAAGGGCATTTATCTTCTTGACTTACTGTATGTCGGAATCATAGCAAGGAGGCTACCTCCTCCAAAAAGGTAGTGTGTTCCTGTAAAGAAGGGTATTTGATACTAATCCTTGTGGCATTACATGCTTCTCACTCTGCACCCTGTCAATCAGATGATGAATTTTAGTACGCAAACAAATGAGGGTGAAAAAGAGACTTCACATTTGACAGGTTTATGCCGAGGTGGGGGGGGTTATGACTTCATCTGTTGTTTCGCCGGTCATGGCAGCGAGGTTTTGGCAAAGTAAATGTCAGCTACACTTTTAAAATCATTAGTTTCAAAAATAGTTACATGTGCATGACATTAGTCACCCCTGTTTCCTAGCATGACCTTCCTGAGTCACACACAGATAGAAAATGCAGCGAATACCAATGTCCTCCCTCATGTTATTCCTACTGTTTGTCCATTTGTTTCAGTGTTTTTATCTTTTCTGCAGGAACATGCATATACATATCATGTCTAGAAAGAAAGCAAAAAAACACTGAGGGGATCACATGGGCACGTTTTTGCTACTTCACACTGTAGATGAATTGGATATCACAAACGTGGGTCCAAGTTAGTTGTAGTGCTGGGACAGTCAGTAAATACCAAACTGTGTGCCGCCTCTCTGTGTGTATCTGAACCCCGTATTCCTGAACCTGCACTGACTCCCTGTCTGTCTGTCTGTGTGTCACCCCCACCCCCAATTCTCCTTTCACCACTTCCACCACCATCGTTGTGCTTTCTGCATCCTCACCTCCCACCTTCCATTAGATTGTCAAAGAATCCTACGAGGTAAGATGCTCACATGCCTCCCGACCACAGGGCTGCTGGTATATTCTTCTGTTGCCTTTTTGTTGTGTACATCACATGAATTTCACATGTAAAACTGAATATATGTTTATAAAATACAGAGACAATTTGCATTTCAATGATTTCAGATTGAAGCCGGACCTGCTATTTTCTGTTATGTCTGCACATTTTCAGTGCCAAAAATGTGTGTTTATTTCTGGACATTCAAATTAATTTTTTGTCTTAACACATTTCGGAACTCTTGAACATTCAATATGCTACTTAGAGTGCCATCTATTTAACTCACTAAACAAAAATTGGGTGTACGTTTTATAATAAATAGCATTTTCCTGTCATTTATTTTTAGATAATTGAAAGTGTATTTTTCTTTCCTTATTTTTATCACCTGTAAAAAATCAATAGGTATTAACACCTTGCTGAGGTGTTCATTACGCTAGTCATTGGCCTTTTCTGTACAGCTAATCTTGTTTTTATGATTGTCGTTTTATGTGCTGTGTTTTAGGAGGTGCAGGCTTGCACGGTGGATATGGGCATTACCGCTGACAGTTCCTGTCATCCAGACAACAAATGCAAGAACAGATACATTAACATCCTGGCATGTACGTCACTCTAACATGGCTGCTGTTTAGAATTGACATTTTCATACAGACTAAATGTCACCTGGATTATTTCCCCTCCCAGATGATCACAGTAGAGTGAAGCTCTCCAATAGTTTGGATCGAGATGGGAAATGCGGGGACTACATTAATGCCAACTTTGTTGATGTAAGTTTGTTTTTGTAAACGAAGCTGACAGGATTAAAAAAAAATCAAGAGCAGTAAGTTATTACAGTTACTACTACTGTGGAGACTGAGCTGGTGTTGCCTCTGCAGGGTTATGAACGAACAAGGGCTTACATCGCAGCCCAGGGGCCTCTACGAGCAGGTAGGGAAGACTTCTGGAGGATGATCTGGCAGCAGAACATTGGGGTCATCATCATGATCACCAACCTGAAAGAAAATGGACGGGTGAGATCTCATTTTTTGATCAAACACTAGTTGCACTCAATATTGCTGATTTATGTAGCCTCTCGTTCTTATTGATGACACTCCAATTTTACTGCTCATGTATCTTTACGAGGTGAAGCCAATTGTTGCATTGCGTAGCATATAACTGTGATTCCAAAGAGTAAAATGTTCCGATGTCAAAAAAGGGCTGATAATTGAGCAACATTTCTTTGTTTTAATACTAAAGTCTGCATCCTATTATTCTCTCTACATTTTTTTGACAGACAAAATGTGACCAGTACTGGCCGGAGGAGAACCAGGAGGAATATGGTCCTTATCAGGTGACCCTGAAAAGCCTCAAGACACTGGCTTACTACACTCTGCGGGCATTTTCTGTCAGAGACACCACAAATAAGGTGCACTCACAATCATATAGACTCTCCCTCTCTCTCTCTTTCTGTCTGAAACAAACAAACAAACATAAAAACATTGGCAATCAAATCCCAAATCCCCTCTGGTCTTCCAGGCTGCTCAGAGGAAAGTTGAGCACACAGTACTCCATTACCACTACACCCAGTGGCCAGACATGGGTGTCCCAGAATACACTCTGCCTGTCCTGTCCTTCATTAGAACGTCCTCTCGGGCCCGAACGCAGGAGATGGGACCCGTTCTGGTGCATTGCAGGTAACCTGCACATGCATTTTTGTGTTTGATGACATCTGGCACTACGTTTTGTATGTGTCATATGAATAATGCATTTTTTTGTGCAATTTGTATGTTTGCATGCATTTGTGTGTGTGTGTGTGTGTATGTGCACATCTCAGTGCTGGTGTAGGTAGAACGGGGACCTACATAGTGATTGACAGCATGCTGCAGCAGATCCAGGATCAGGGGACGGTGAATGTTCTTGGCTTCCTGAAACATGTCCGTACCCAGAGGAACTTCTTGGTTCAGACAGAGGTACAAACACACGCACCCACACCCTCCCACCCACACACACATAGTCAACATTACACATACAGTTTCAGCCTCATTGAAATGTATCTTCATGCATCCCTCCACAAGGAGCAGTATGTGTTCATCCATGATGCTCTGGTGGAGGCCATCTTAAGTCGGCACACGTGTATGACCTCTGACCTCCTCCACACTTACGTGTCTGAACTTCTGACCCCTGGCACATCCGGCAGAACACGCATGGACAAACAGTTCAAGGTACGTAATACTCCTGAATAAATTCTTAGACTCTAGAAATACTTACTCATTAAGCCTTTGTGTTTGACCAAAACTTTGTTTACAGATCAAATTTGAATTGTTTTCATCTGAGCAATCTTCTTCCTGGATTATATTTCAGTTGATAAGTCAGCGCCAAGCAAAGCATGCAGACTACAGTACTGCTCTGAGAGATGGGAACGCGATGAGGAACAGAGCCAGAGCCCTGATGCCTGGTACGCAGGGTGGAATAAGTGAATAAAAACCCCACATCCCGACAAGCAACCATTAAAAGCAGTTGATTTTCATGTTATTTGCATAGTTGGCACTTCATGCCAATCCAACCATGATTCCTTACTTAAAAATAAAGGGGAAAGCCCATTTAATAGGGGTGGCGCGGCGCAGGAGGTAGAGCTATCGTCTTTGGAACCAAACATTGCTGGTTTGATTCCTGGCTCCTCCTAGTGTGTCAAAGTGTTGTTGAGCAAGACTGAACCCCTAACTACTCCCCTGGCGCTGCTAGAAATCAGCCAACTGCTCATGCATGGTTCATCCATGATGGGTTAAATGCAGAGAAGGAGTTCCCCTGCGAGGGATTAATAAAGAATAAATTCTTATTTGTTTGGGCTAAATGACACATTTGACACTTAGCCTTATCAGGGGCACATTTGGAAGTGTCATCTTGAATATGGCTGCTGTAGCTATAATAAAATGGACCAGGATTGCACCGCAAATCTGTGACTTATCTAGAAAGGCCTTTTTTCAGTCTATTCCTGAAATCCAACAATACTCATTGCCATTTCGGTGTACAATAGTCCCTCGCCATATTGCAGTTCACCTTGCGTGGTCTCTCTATATTGCAGATTTTTATATAAAATATATATAAAATTAGATTTTTATTTAAATCCAATTTAGTATTGCAGATTTTTTGCTATACCATGTGTTTTGCGGTATAAATTTATTTTTATATGTACATTATTTCAATAATTTTTATGGTAAAATAAGCATTTCCTACAACGTGCGATCGCTCTGTGATTACTCTGCGTTGTTGTGTTTGTGTGAATTATGTAGGAAGTGTTTATAAGAGTATGGGAAAGGAAAATTTGAGTGGAGAGGGTCATAAAGCTTTAAAATACATATAAATGATAAAATAAAAATAATGTCACTACTTTGCAGTTTTTTGTTTGTCACCGCTGGCTCTTGAACGTAACCCCTGCGATAAACGAGCAACAAATGTTATCCAATTTTTATTTTTTATTTCATTATTTCAAAAACTGGTCACAAATCACCCTCAAGTCAGCTGCAAGTATCCAGGACTTTTGTGATGAGCTGGATCACCAGTATGTTAAAATAAGACTCTTAGACTGAACAAGTTCTCAGAATATCTTCTCCATTCTTGTGTCTCTGTGTGTCCGAACAGTGGAGAGATCAAGAGTCTGTCTGACCACCTCAGAAACGAACTCCACAGGATACATCAACGCCTCCTACGTGCTGGTAAAACAGCTTACAATTGTGATTTTTATTATGAATGACGGAATCCTTTTTTTTCCAGTTCAGAGCAATTTTCCTGTAAACATGTGCTGCTGCTAGTAGTTTGACAGCCGGGGTGTGTTTACAGGGACATCACCACTGCAAGGAATTCATTGTGACGCAGACTCCTCTGAGCAGCACAGTGGCAGATTTTTGGAGAATGATATGGGAGCATAACACGCACACTGTTGTTCGTTTGGTGGACTCTCACTATCAGGTTAACCACACAAATCAACCACAGGCAGTTATACTATATTAACAGAATTCCCCCAATATTAACACGCAATCTGTTATCTGCTGCATGTCAGAGTGAAGACGTGGAGGCGTGTTTCTTCTGGCCCATGAAAGAGCAGCCAATGATCTTTGAGGGTTTCACTGTGTCTCAGATAGGGGAAGCCTGTCTGACCCTTTCCAACGATGAGAGACTTGTGGTGCAGGACTTTATAATAGAATCTCCACAGGTAACACACATGATCTTCCCTCACACTGGCCTTCAGATGGAATATTTCACACATATGTTTTTTTTTTTTTTCTCTCCATATATCCAGAAGAACTCGGTGCAGGAGGTGCGTCAGTACAGCACTGCCTGCTGGCCCAACCCAGACAGCCCCATCCGGAACAGTTTTGATCTGGTCACCACAGTCAGAGAGCGCAGCACACAGTCAGACACTCCGACAGTCGTGCACGACCCGTTAGTACAGCTTGGACATTAATCAAATAACAAGATCTCTTTGCACAGTTGTACAGTTTGTGTTTTTTGTTTGTGTGTTGTGCGTAGGTTGGGAGGTGCCATATCGGGCCTGTTCTGTGCCCTAACAACCTTGTTTAGCCAGCTAGAGGAGGCGGGAGAAGTCGATGTCTACCAGGTGGCCCGGATGACCAATCTCATGAGGCCCGGGGTCTTCAATGACATAGTATGTAATGATATAACCTCATACACAGTGTTCCCATGCGTTCTGGAAAATCTGAAAAACAGTAGACCAATTTTCCACTCAATAAAAAAACACAGAAGCTTAAGAAGTTGCCGACCCATGTAGAAGAAAACTTCACTGAGTCTTAAATTGTGTATATTGTGTATATGTATATGTATATATATATATATCCTGTTTTCTTTTTCTTTTCCCTCTAATGTTGCTGCTGCAACACCCGAATTTCCCCTATGGGGATCAGTAAAGTATTATCTTATCTTATCTTATCTTATCTTATCTTATCTTAAAGGGCAATGGTAAATAATTAATAGATTCTACTTGCTTCAATCTGCATGAGATTTGAAGCTAGCATTTACAAAACTTTGAGTCTCTTACTGCTGAGGTACAACCTTTGTATGAATGCCACCACAACTAATATTTAAACCATGTTTTTTCACATTTTTGCTATGTCACTCACTCAGCCAGTCGGTCAGATTATTGAAATTCCCTGTTCATGATGTTATTGGGGCATCATAAACTTATGTTAGTTTTTGCCTGGACTGGGTGTGGGCAGCAGGATATGTGGTGCTTCATCTCATTGCTCCTCAAACCGCCATTTGGTTTTCTGAAAGCAAATGGTATGAAGACACAATTTCTTAGCTTGGAATGGATGGAGGAGCAGAGATCTGACACAAAGGGGGTGGGGTAGGTGAGGTGGGCGGGGTGTCTAGTTGCTCTTTACAAAAAAGGTGACATTATACCTGTGTTGTGGCATGACAGGAGCAGTACCAATATCTGTACCGTGCTGTGCTGAGTCTGGTGAGCAGTCAGGAGGACCAGAAAGCCCTGCAGAGTCCAGAGACCAATGGATCAGTTCCACTGGGCCAGACCAACATCACTGAGAGCCTGGAGTCACTCATGTAGAGAACCACACACACACAAGCACACACACACACACACACACACACACACACACACACACACACACACACACACACACACATATACACACACAGACACATGCAAGATGGACCAGAGAGCATCAACTAACGAGACCAGCAGACTTTCAGCTTTTAACTGTCACTGCCTTTCCAAGAAGAACCTGATAACAAATGTCCCAGTGGTGTATCAGTTAATGTTTCTTTAAAGTGATTTTAAACATTAAAGAATACATTTTGGAAAAAATGATGGGGGAACAGCAAGAAAATAAGTCTAGCCAAGTATATGTCTTACAAGGATCGTTGGAGTTCATTGCAGTTTAATTTAGAGACACTTTGATTTGAAGAAGCTCTCACCTGAGGGTTCATACAAACAAGAATTTAGTCAGGAAGAACGACATGAGTTAGTGCCCGAAACCAAAGTCTGAATCCAGAAGATGCCGAGATGCAGCGTGGTTCTTGTCTGAGGTCTTAATTACCATGGAGCACATCACATTCACACAATCAGTTTAAGGCAAGATCGCATAAGCAGCATCTTCATGAGATCGTTCTTTTTTTCAATCCATGGAAAATCTCCTTCTACAGAAGAGGATTAGGGCTGCATGTGAACGATGGATTTGAAAAAGCGTTTTTATTTTGTTTTTCTTATTTACAGTTCACAGCCAGCTCTCTAATTCCAATAACAGAACTACCTGATATTCAATACTTTCTTTTGCAGTAATAATATCTTTGTACACTGATCTCATTCATTTGTTGTGTTTTGTTTGAGACAATTTATTTTCTCTTATTCCACATTTTACTGATGTAAAGTAAACTCCAGCAAAAACGGTAATTGACAAATGGGCAAAACACAAGTAACATGACAAGTGACTCAAGAACCGATCTCTCCTTAACACAAATGACGAAATGCAATCGCTGTTGCAGGATTGACCTACTGTGTATCTTAATTTTGAACGTTTTTAAGGAGACAAATCCAAGGCTTCATGACTGCTGGCATTTGAATCTTTTTGTTTTCTCCGTTGCCACTGGCTCTGTGGTCTCTGGTACCCGGTGCCTTTCGTATGTCGTGTTATTGTACTTTACAAATGTTTTGATACAAGTGTTTGACTAATAATGCCAAAACAGTCTGCGATTTTTAGCTATTTTCTTATGAGACTTGATTGATTGATTAAAACAGGAAAAAGAGGGAAATCCGAGATCGGACTAAGGCGCTTTGTAAAAGCCAGGATGCAAAGCAACCCTGCTGTTAATTTTTCCTGGAAAGTATTGCAGCTGCTGCAGTGTTTTTTTTTTCTATAGCGGACTATTGTTCATCTGTTCTTAGTTTTCTTTCAACGACCAATCACAAATTTCTTATTTTGTCCAGTAGAACATTAAACAGTGCAAGCAGAATATGACTCCCTCTGCCCCTCAATGCTACGTGCTAAGACTGTTTTGGTTCAGAGCCGGTCCAAATGTTGCTGTCTGTAAAAACTATGTTACTGCTTGTACTTCCGTCTGTTTTTGTGTTGCCTTGACTCAACCGCTGATGCAAAACAGCACAAATCATAGCCACGGCTGAGCCAGTGACACAACATGTCTGAACTGTTTCTGTACAAACATCCCTGAAGACATCAAAAGGCCAAATTGCTGTATGTTTATACTGTACCTCTATATTTTCTATATTTACTATGAAGGTGATTTTCTAGTCATTTACACATATATAGCTGTGTGTATTCTATTTGATAATTTTAGCCCCAAAATATGGATCATGTTTATAGTTTAAAGGGAATGTTATCTTTTTATCTCTTCAATTACTGTAGCAGCTTAATGTCCATACCTTCTCGCTAGCCACAGCTGGTGCAATGTGTATATAGCAACAAGATTAAACTTTTGTTTCAAACATTGGAGACATTTCGTTATTTGTCGACTTCTTAACTGTTGGCTATCTTAATCTCAGTCGTTGCATAGTTACATAATGCAGTATATATTGTAGTATATGTAGTATACATAATGTAATATATATATCTATATATATATATATTATGTATGTGTGTGTGTGTGTGTGTGTGTGTGTGTGTGTGTGTGTGTGTGTGTGTGTGTGTGTGTGTGTGTGTGTGTGTATGTATACACATACATAAACTCATACATAAATATACACATATATCTACCAATACGTCATTAAGGGCTATTCAAATATAACCAGATTTTTTTTTCCCCAATTATTTATGAAATATAAATCTTGGAAAAAAAAAATTCCGGAAATAACTTTTCACAAACGGATAGGAGACCATAAAGATTCCAGTAGTGTAGTAATGAGGTGTAAAGAATAACATTTATTAAGTTAGGCTTTTCTTTATATCTGGCTTGAATCACTGAACCATGACGCTACAAATGAATCTTTAAAGATTAATATGGCTCAATGCCTCTCTCGTGTACAAGTCTGACTCCAGCTTTCTCATTTAAAACAGGACAAAAAAGTTTCAACTGTTAACTTTATTTATATTTTAATACATTGTATTGTATTGTATCCCAAGATCAACCTGTACATGACATTGTATTTAAGAAAAGTCAAATTATCAATCCACATCCACGAAAGGTTGACAAAGATGAAGTCAAAACAAAAAATATATATTTTGTATACAATCATATCAATATTTGTCATTACATATTAAACTGTAGCATTCACACAAAATAAAGTGTATATAGTGCGTCATTAATAAACCTTGTAAGCAATGTGAACAGCCGGCCTGGGAGTATGATACATGAACTTCAAGTCTTCTATTTAGCATTCATATGAAGCAAACAAACGTTTCAGAAATTATTTATAACAATATGATATTGCCACTTGCAAGCAATATTTTAAAATGTTGATGTTGAGTATTTGACAGCAAATCTAACCTCATTTTCTACTTATTTACCCATTTGTACCATTATGCAACAATATAAGGGTGTCTAAAATAATTTATTCAATGTCCTCTCCTCATAAGAGCTAAGTAGAGGGGCTTAAAGTAAAGATGCCCTGTTTTATTCTTTCTGCAAATAAAATTGCTGTCACAAATACTTACTTACAAATAATAATCCACTTTCATTTGAGTCATATTTTGTAAAAGAAAAGAAAATCATAGTCAATGACAAGTATCTCTTTTGTTTTAACATGGTTATTAAATGTTAACATATCAGAATAGAGAAATATTTGTCTAAGGAAAGTCTAGTGAAAAATGATGATAAAGGAAATTGCTGACAAACTACCTGCCTAACAGTGGCTACAAATGTTTTTAATAGTTAATATCTATTGTAACGTGGATTTTAACTCCTTGGTAATTAAACTGCCGCAGTGACTTATTTGTGAAGATATCATGACTTACATGGACTTCAAGAAACAGATGTTTGAATTTTGCCGGGTTTCTTTTTCACTTCTTTCTCATTTGGCTGGTCCAAGGAGAAGCCATTATTTGCATGACACATCGCAAATGTAGCTATGGGACGTGAACCATCAACCCTCATTTATGTACTTGATCGCAAACAGCTTACTTTTAAACTTTTCTCTCGTGGTATTACATTGTTATTGGCACTTAATAGCATTTATATGAAACACAATAATGTGAACTGCTAGAGGCTACACTGTCGAATTTGACAGGAGCATTCTGAAATCATATTCTTGCCAAAGCTATAACATTGGGAACCTCCCCATTTGAATATATTGTGTATCCAATAAGACAATACATCAACTCCCACTAGTCATAGATGATATAGGTGATTATGGGATGGTGTGTGTAATGGGCAGCATATATTTTATTAGGAAACTATACTTTCAAATCATTTATAAAAACCCTGTGAGAGGAAGTGAGAGGATCCTCTTCACTTTGCCGTGGAAAACTACACTGGTTGAAGAGGCAAATGACAAGTTTATAATACTGGCCTTGAGCTTTGTCGCTGCAGAAAAGCTACTATCCTGAAGCCAGGGCCATTGTGTGGTAATTTACAGAGCGAATTTTATCTTAGAAACAAAATATTATGTGCATTTAAATGACTTAAGTGATAAAATATGCAGTACACTAAGGCAAGAATATGGTTGATATATTCCCTACTATATAATTGTGTAAAGATGGCTACATATGGTACTCTGCTTCAACACTACCGCAACATCCACATTTCAAGCATGTAACAAGAATCTAGAAATCAAGTCAATTTTTGTTTCTTAATTCCCATTACCATTAAATAACTCATGACACAGTCCCCTATCATTTGCGCCATTTTTTAACATTTCAATAAAAATGTCCATCCCGAAGCTTCATAGCCTTCAGAATTTTTAAATGGCTGTTTATGAAAGCTCACAATAATTTGTAAAGAAATATAGATTTATGGTATAAAATTGTACATGTAAAAGCTTTTAAAAGTACACAAATAAGAGGAAAGTGTTTAGAAAAAGCAGAGGCTGCTATATCTTTCACCGTTAAGAAATACAAAGTGGATCTTTGAGAGATTGGAATTAGATGGGTCTTATTAACGAAATGCAATCGTGAAGCACAGGAGCGGGTTATGCATAACTATCGCTCATGTGCTTTTGTGCTCATGTGTCTGTGTGAGTGCATGTGTGCGTCGGTGCACTGCTGGGTATGTCGGTTGTCCTTGCTTCCTGTCTGCAGCTCTAATTCCCTTGACAACCCTGTTGGTGAAAAAGAAGGAATTAGACAATGGGGTAGAGCCCTCCCTAAAGCTTTGCGTATGCGTGTGTGCGTGTGTGTGTGGACGTGTGTGTCTGTGAGTCCTCACAGAGCTGGTCCGTTTACGTTTCCAGCAGTCTGGGTTGAGTCTTTTCTGTTCATCAGCCAGAGCCTTTGCCTGGATGGTGAATGTCCGGCGCTCCTCATTTCGCATTTTCTTCCACTGCTCACCAAGTAGAACACTGATAGCTCTGCAACACAGACATGCATACACAGAAACAAACAAACACACACACACACACACACACACACACACACACACACACACACACACACACACACACGCACGCACACACAAACACACAAAGAAAAAGGTACTTGGTGACAACCCAGACTCTTGTTTACAATCATTGATGCAGACTGTGACGATGTGCACTCACCTGTTGTCCTTGCCTGGGTACATCTGTGTGTACTCCACTCTGAATTTCTTGGCAAACAGCATGAAGGCATTCATTGGCCGCTTGCACTTGTTAGGATTGACATTACTAGTTCCTGGTTCACGGCTATGCTGTCCTTTGGTTGGCTTGGTTTGACGAGTAGAGTGGGGATGGCACGGACTGTGAGCTTCTATGGAATTTAAACAAGTTTAAATGAGGTTTTCTTTCCACGACTCTCCAGTAGCTCATAATATAACCATTGATGACCACAATAAAAATAAAAGTTGTTTCATCTTCTTTTTCATTTTCTCTTTTCCTCTCTGGGTTGATAATCATATTTTAAGAATTAAGTCTCACATGCTTTCACCTCTACACTAGTTCTAGACACTGGTGGGCCAGTAAATTGTTTATCTTAACAGTTTGTGCTGACACTCAACCTGAAAGTGTGTAAAAGTTTAAAATTAAAGTTTCAATATAAAGGTGACATGCAACCTTGGAAAGTGTCTCTATCTGGAGATACGGCATCCCCGCTGGACTGGGAGGCCCGCCGCCGCCTGGCCATGCTGCTTAACACATAAACCGCTGACGAATCCAGAGGAGTGAAGTCGTAACTGAGGAAGATCCACATAAAAAACAATGACGAAGACCCCACCAATCAGTGAAGTGTTTTCTCTCCATTCTGTTAACAATTTTTACCTCCTGAATGTGTCAAAGACCAGTGAGTCGTCTGTATGCTTGGCATCTCTGTGTCCTGGAGGTAGACACACATCTCCGACCTCCATTTCATAGCAAGGTATCCCATAATGCACCACGGTCAGGCTCGGGTAGAATGATGACCAACCTGATTGGGAAAGGAAATTGCAAAAGTTTGTACCCACTCGAAATATCACTATGTTTGCTCTCTTTGCAAAACATGCCTTTGTTTTTGACGTAGAAGGGATGGTCTAGTTGGCACTGGACTGTCATGGGGGAGTGACCAAATGCCCCGGGGTCAAATGTCAACTGTAGGACAGCATGACCAGACTTCACACCCTCTGAATGCTCCAACAGACGTAAACCGTCAGAGCCATAACTCTGAAACATAAAATGCAAAATTCCATCATTCCATAACAGGGCAATCACAAGGGGTGGGGGTTAACTTATTCATCGATTTTGATTTCTCTCCCCTTACCGCTCTTTTCCCCTTTTTAATTTAACAGTTTTTTTTCACAATTACTTTACATTTAGAGCCATTACATAAACTGAATTCAATATTTTGACTCCTCTGTGTTTAATCGAGATTATGAAGATCAGCTGAAAGTGACAAACAGCAAGGAGGTTTAGCACAGACGCACTGCAGCAAAGATCACAAGTACGTCAATGGTTACTGTATATTGTACCTTCGGAGATTTGGGCTGCAGCTCGTCACTTGAGTCTAGGTCTTGAACATCCTGCCACTCGACATTAGAGCCTCTGTGGAAACGCAGACGAGTCCCTGATGAGAGAAACGAGTCTCTGAGATCAAAGGGGACAGTCTAAAATTTCATTTGGTCTTCGTGGTGTCCAAAAAAGTCTTTCGTAAAGAGAAAAAAATAATGTATATATACTTTCACATGGCCTTTTTCTCAGCATTGATGTGCTTGGATGAATTTTGGCAGATATATGATGTGTTTGAATTAACTATTACTCAAGAATAACAAGGATTAAGATTAGGATTAAGAATGTGCTACTTAAAGTTTTGACTATTTCTTTTGCCATTTTAATTTTTCAGCTGATGGCCATGTCCTATTTTGCTGATTTGAAGGAACTGTTGAAAGAACAATATTGTATATATTATATTTTTTGATTTATCAAAAAATTCCATAATGCAGTATTAGGTATGTATACTGTATATTTCATATTTGCGTCAGTATCAATTCGTGAAAAACGTATAAGATGGAGTGTTCATGTAGTCTGTTTTGTGTGTGTTCTGTTACCTTTGAGAAAGCAGTGCCAGGCAGTGGGTGGCCAGGAGAAGCTCCAGGCCATGTCTTCATCATCAGACAGGGATGATCTGGTCGACGCTGCTGAGCCACACTCGCTGTTCATCTGAGGAAACATCAAGTATTAGAGGTGCAGCTCCCTGCAAAACACACTTTAGCTGGAGGGAAGTCAGATTTAGTTAGTTAAAAATAACTAGTTCGGTGAACTTTCACCATGACAACACGGTCAGTATGCCTCCCCTTTGTGACATCACATTTCCCCTGCATAAACTAATTTTGTGATTCATAGCGAAAGATGAAATGAAGCAAAATTTTCCAAATGAATTAGTATAAATTTGCAAACAATTCTTTAATCTCAGCATATTGTGATATCAAAAACTGACACAGTTAATCAACTATGATTTATTAATCTTTACCTGATTTATTGGCAGTATTGACACATTTTCATGTAATTTCTATAAAAACACATTTTCAAACAATGTCTTTCTTTTTTGAAGTTTTACTTTTGTATTCCCAGATAATTGGTCAGTGAGCTAGTTCATACAGTAGGTAGTTATTGATAGATTTTGTAGTTTATTTACATTTTCAGCTATTTTTAGGGATTTGAGATAATTTCCTGCTTGCTTTGAGAAATTGCTTTCAACCCAGATTCAAGGTCAGTCAATAGTGAGACTCTAACCATCAAAGTTTTCCTTCTGTTTTGGTCAACAACAAAAAAAAATACTCGCTCTACCCTGCTGTGGCGTCCCTCTCTCCCGCGACTTCTCGTAGGCAACATGGTGGTGCTGGTAGAAGGGGGTGTCGAAGTCGGAGGAGGTGGAGGAGGAGGAGGGCGAGCGTAGGAATGTAGATCCCTGCTGGTGCTGGACATGCAGACAGAGGACGACCTGAGAATGACACACATAAATCCTAAGTGCAAGGGATGTAGTCAGAGGGTGCAATGATTACAGTCAACATAAGGAATCCTCTTAATAAAACTAACGATGACTCAAGGAACTTTAGATAGTTGGTGAAATTTGGTGGGAGTGACGATTGAGCTGGTTCAGACATGGCTTTTAACACCACTCAATGCTTAACATCATCATTATTTTCACCTGCTTGAAAATATTATGTTAAAAATACAATCCAAATTGTTGCAAGGCAAACATGAGGAACCAACAACTTGATAGCTCACTGCAAATGTTTCCTTTCACTTTTAGCTTTTGTATTTACTCTGACTGTTAAAAGTTTTTAATGTTCATATTTTTCCTTCAATGTTTTTGTACTTTTCCTGATTGATATGTCTATAGGACTTTGGCCTCAAACCCTGCACATGATACTTTTTCTTTCATTGTTGGGTGTAACACATTACTGTAATCACACTAACTTTGCATCACTGGGCATTTTGCTGAGCTCTTGGTATCCTGAATTATTATTGAATTATCTATTTATTGATGCGGTAATTTGAGGACTTTCTATTGTGGGAAGAAATCTATTTCATATTTTATAAATATGCACATATATGTATAATATTTATATATTACATTTTTATTTCCTAACATTAATATTTCATATATATAATAGTTATATATCTAAATATATCATTCCTTTTTAACTTATGGTATAGATAGATATGTATTTGCTGATATTTTTTGTATTAATAAAAGTATGTCAACATATGAATTACATTGAAACAAAAATGATTTATGTAACACATTTTAATGAATTTATGAACTATATTCTGTCTTGAAAATGTTAAGTTTTGAAAAGTAACAGACCCAAAATAGTATGTTAGTTAGAGCCTATGCAGTTACTGTTCAAACCACCTATTTTACCTTATGGGGTTGGTTGGTGCCTTTGTGTTCCTACCTGCTGAGGGGGGACCCCTTCAGGAGTGGGCTCTCTGGTCCAGTGGCAATGTGAGCCAGCTGTGTAAGCCAGTGTGTGTCAAGTGACTGTGTGCTGTGTACTTGTGTGTGGATGCATCGCTCTTGGTGTGACACGCCCACTTCCACCTGGTAGACAGGTTGAGAGGCCAGTTCCGTCTCCTCTCTGACCTCCTGCAGGTGTGGCAGGTCATCTAGGGAGAGATTTCAAGTGAGGGATTTTGTGTCAGTGTGTGTGTGTGTATGTTTATTTTTGAATTCATCTGCGCTTGTCTGACATACCATATTCCATGTATGAATCGTTGCTGGGAGAGACAGGTGAGGAGGGGAGTTGTTCCTCGCGGCTGAGTGAGCCATTTGATCGCTCTCCATCTGTATCCATCATTGCTTCTAAACATGAGGAAAGATAAACATCGGCATATTGGGGTGGCGTTTTTAGGACTGTTGGCTTCCCCAGAGTCATGGTCAGACTCAAATCCCCTTGTTCCAAGATGTACTGCAGATTGGTATAAATCCACTTAGGCTAAGGACACCCCTTATACGTTTATCTAAGAAAAAAAAAACCAGATCTTTAAGTGCTCACTTTTTATTACGTAAGAATTCAAGCTGCAAGACTGCTCACTGCTGATGTCTTTTTTTTGGGGGGGGGGGCAATGTCTCTCCATCTTGGACTAGTTAACATTGTTGAAACTCTTCAGGTTGTGTTACAACATTAACTACTGTAAAGGTCTTGGTCCAGACACTTACAAAAGTGAATAGTTTGGAAGGCAATGCTTCTGAATAAACATTTTCCAAGGAAAATATTTAGGCCACGATTGGAACTTGATGTAGTTATGCAACCAGACCCAGAACAAAGGGGAACTCCATTATTGTTAATTTTGAAATGACCTGCCTGAGGAGAGCAAAGAAGTGACCCATCTGAAAAATCTGCCTTTCACAAAATGTTTTCATTTGATGAATTAATCATTTTTGACATTTCAAGATTTAGCTTTATTATTTTTCCCATATTCATTCTATTTTGCACCTAAATGTGGTTTAGGGATCCTCTTTTTGATTATAATATACATAGTAGCTGTCTTTATTAAGAGATTGCTGATATGAATCAAGTTATATGCTGTTGAAAAGTTTTGGGTGGTCTTAAGAGCATAGAAATTTAATACAAAAAGACTTTAGAGAGAACAAACATGAAACATGTCTGCAAAGGTCCATGTAATGGTTGCCAAAGAGTCAATGAAAGTGACTTGCCCAAAATTTAATAGCTTCTCACTTGGCTCAAGATCTTGTTCTTACATCATCTTCCTTGCAGACAAACAACACCACACTACTTGGCAAAGGCAGATATAGCAAAACAAAATTATCCAACAATCACTATTGTGTAATAATGCAGGCCTGATGATTCTTTTGGGCTTATGCAAATAAAAAACAAAACAATGGAGTATAAATGTATTAATTTAATTATATAGATATATACATATCTTTAAAGAGAAATACATGCACTTTCATAATATTTTTAGATTTATATTGTTTAGCCTTTTTTGTGTACTTAATGAATATTTGTAAATGTATTAATTTACCACAAATGCAACACATTTCTACTGACAGTCAGTGAAGCGCGAATCTTGTCTTGTGTGAGTCTTGTGTACCTGCATGTCCACACTGACGCTCTGGCTCCTGCACTGTGTGATGTTTGGTACTACTGGACAGAACAGGTGAGTTCACCACCTCCCACACCATGATGTCCACCGTCAATGAAATACACCTGGATGAGAGATGTAGAGTCAATGACCGAAATGTTTTAAAGTCAGGACATTCAATGAAGACAATAACAATGAGCAACACTTGGAATACATTATCCTATTACTGTTACTAGGGTCAGAAACGAGAATATATATATGTGTATATATATATATATATATATATATATATATGTGTGTGTGTGTGTGTGTATATATATATATATATGTGTGTGTGTGTGTGTGTGTGTATATATATGTGTGTGTGTGTATATATATATATATAGATATATATAGATATATATCTATATATATATGGAGGGAGAGAGAGAGAAAGAGAGAGAGAGGGAGAGAGTTCTTCAACAACGAAGATCGACAGAGATCACGCTAGGTGACTGGGTCGTGGCTGTTTACGTAATAATATATGGAGCTCCGCTCCAGTTCTCTCTGTTACATTTAGGATTTAAAGCAACTATACATTGAAAAACTTTGTGTTACCCACGAAAACACGAAAGGAATGCACGTCAGTCTTATCTATTTCACAATAATCTTGTCATGTGACACCCTCCTGTTTATAAACTTTGAGTCCCTGCGCGCATGCGCGTATCGAGCCCATTCATTCAATACTGAGAAGGGCAACGACAATACGTTCAAAGCAAGTTGTCAAAAGGAGCACAAAACATGAAATCGATCCCTCAGAACGAACTAATGGTTATTTTATTATCGACTGCTGTTAAATGTCACCGTTGTCAACTGTCCCGTACTTTGATAGACGATGCGGTGATAGTTGTTGCCCGACGTTGATTTCGATACGGAGACTTTCATCGACGAAAACAAGGAATGGCTTTCATTTTGCGATACTAACTACATCAGTTTACTATTAACAAAGGATCCGCTGTAAAAATATGATGCAATGATTTAAAATGGTCGGGCGAGCTTGTCGCGAAAAGGCAGTTTCAGACAAACAACTAACGTCAACAATAAGGCTGTTAGAGCTACCAGCTAGGATCGCATAATCTGATGGAAACGACCGCTGTCAGTCTTTAATTGTTCTTCCTTCACAAAGTTCGAGGATAAATAATAAATGTCTCGCCTTCGTAGATCGAATTCGACGCTTCGAAAGGCACGAACAAATTCAATGAACTTTCTTTAACTCACCAAAACAGTCGCCTTGTACGGGAGAGTGGGCTGGTATAAACACAACGCCCCCGGTGAGCCCATTGGTCTCAGTGGCTGTCAATCAATTATTACTTGGCATCTCATTGGTCTGTTTACTAAAGTCGGGGAACCTTCATTATCATTTCGGCAACAATAAAATACTGGGTGGGTTAACATGACAGATGACGACGCCACACGGTTACACAATCAACATGTCTACTTTTGAAATAGTAATGCTATTACGGACATCTTTGCTTCCAGGAATTGGCTGTTGCATTTGCAATCTGCATTACTTGATGTCTTTGATACGGCAGTTCATTGCGTACGTTTTCATTCAACCGCGCTGACTAACCACTTTTTCCAGTTGAAGGTGAGAAGTAGTCCACCGATCACAAACTTGTAAAGAAGAGGACATAGCTCTCAGTGTAAAGGTCGTCATGGATTTTGTTGTGTTAAATAGTGACAATCAGATTCGGAACAAGCAAGACCTCATCTTACTTTTCCTTCTTTAATTGTTTCCCCCTAAAATATTTTGTCCTGAAGTTGTTGATTTAATATGCTCCTGATTCCTTCTCACGTCCTTTTCCGTTCAGGTTTCCTATTGAGGAGATGCCGTTTTTCAGCTGTTTTAAGTAATAGATTATTCCTGCTCAAGATCAATTGTTGTTTGTTTTTCTTTTCGTCCTCAAAAAGTTAACAAACGCAAATGCGGGGAAAATAGTAAACTCATCCAATGAAAGAAGAGCACGAATACGTAAAAAAGAAAACGCAGACAAAGCTACCAAGATTGTATGAGTAATTTCCTTTTTTTGTACGATGGCTTGTTGGCTGCTCATTGGTACATTTATTCTTTTAAAACAATTATGTAAGAAAGGGGTGAAACAGATAACATGATTAAGTATGGATGAAAGTATTTTCTCTTTAATTCACAGATTTCCACAGCAGACGCAGTGTGCTTTTTCGGTTTGCAGTTCCCACTGGTTGAATCTGGAATTACATGTAGGGGTTTGTTAAAAAAATAAATAATTACTATATCTATCGTGACATATGCTAATAACATGTAGAAAAATATGAGATTTTAGAGACGGTGACTTGTCGGAGGCCAAAATGATCAAATACATTTATTATTTCATTATAAGTAACACAATCCTCCAAGTCACAAACTTCACAACAACATTTATCAACAACATGATGATTTCTCTGAAATCTCAGTTTTGACCCCAAACTTTGTTTCTTACAAACTTTGTCTCCTTTTTGTAAAAAAAAAAGGCATAATAATGAAGCCTTTAATGAATAAAATCAAATAAATGATAAAAGAGTAAGCAACCCCACCCATGAAAACTCAGATTCTTGAAAGTCAAAAAAAACAGCCTGTAACAATGAAAGTTATTAGATAATCAACATTAAAATCAAAGGAAATAGGGTGTGCAACTGCAAAGTTATTCACTTAGTCTGTTGTTGCACTTTGCTGTTTACACCACATGTTTTGGATCAAATCTGTGAAGTTAAAGAGGTTTCCTCATCACTGATGTGGAAAATAAGTGCACTTTCTACAGAAGGGCCACTCAATCACCATGACTACCAAGGTCTCACACAGGTTGTAATGGTCCAAGAAACAATTTAAGTTTCTTCTTATTCTTTAAAGTTTTTTAAAATTTGAGCTGATCAGAAACACCGCATATCACTTGAACATTTCCATGTCTCAGTTTCAAGAGTTACCTGTTTTTGAAGTTACACTGGAGTATACTTTATTTGTAACTATAGTTTGAGGAGGCTATGTCTTGATGTGTTCAATCTTTTTTTATTGAACTCTTTGTTTGATTCTTTAAGGGGAACACTATTCGGTCTTATTTTCAGAAACAGCGTCCTTCACAATGTAAAATACAAAGCTAAAAATGTTAACAACAAAAGACGTTCTGATCCAATCCCTCACGATATGCTAGATAGGGGACAATAAAGATGCTATGACATCCTATGATTTGTCTTAGAATATGTCCTTTAAAAGGCTTAAAGTATTTAAACAGATGCACGTAGGGCGAGGTCAGTGTCTTAAGAACTCATAAGAGACGGCCCGTCATGAAACGGTTTTCTCTTCCAAGAACGACGTTGCACTGTCCTCCAGTGGTCACTCTGCCAAACTGCGTCAAAGAACGACACGTCAAGACAGATTATTGGCATCGTATCATATCCGACCAACACTTGAGAAAGAATACTTACAAATTTCCAATAATTTGGGAAATTTGTGAACGCGTACGCTACGAATGTTAGAAGAACTGAAAAAAATAATTTGATATGAGAATTTTTTCCCCAATGCCTTTAATCGAGTCTATCAAGCCTGGACGCCAATATCACATTGGATTTTATTATTTGTCAATTCATTTGAATTTTAAAATACTACTGCAGATAATTTTCAAGTGTCTCCAACATTCATTTAATGAAGTAGCACAGCGTAGTAAAAATATTCAGTGATTAATAGATACAAATGATAATGGCTAAACAGGCAACAATTTCTTCACACTAATGTATGAAGAAATTGTGATTTAATTCAGATTCAGGAAGTGTTTATTGTCATATAGATTTACCGTCTGGAAACGTGTTTCCCCCTACAATTAAATTCTTATTTCACTGTCCAAAGTGAAGCAAGAGAGATAGCAATTATTAAATAGATAAACAAATAATGAACATCCACAGAATACATGATTATTTTTAATTATTGTTAATAATCAGCATTTTATTGTATTTGTTTATATTTACCAGCCTTCAACTTTCCGTCACACAGCGGTTTATTTTGAAGAGACAATAACGGAAGCTGTCTTCTTGCTCAGCTAGGAAAATTAGCTGGCTCGGCTAAGTTTGACAGCTACCCCGAGGAGAGGCTTGCAGAACAAACTTAATCGTTGAAAACATTCTATAACTCCGGTGTGTAGTCTGTAAGGAGCGTAAATGCCGAAACTTTGCCCCAGAGATCCGGGTTTCGTTGCCACCTCGGTCTTCGTTCATTGGTAAGTAGTTTTTAATGTACTTTTTGTTTGTAAAAGTTACGCCTATCCTTCGGCTCACTCTGACTGAAGGACCGTTACAAATTCACCGCTGTTATACGGTTTCGCTTAAGATTCGTTTAGGTCAAACTCGAGAGGCTTTACACTTTTAACATTCACCTTCTGCCAGTAAATGCCAACAACACAGGTGTTTAAAGGGAAGGTGGGATTAATTTGTGTATTTATATATCTACATATATATATATGTAGATATTTGTATATCACTGCACTGTCGAATTTTTAGCTTCCTGCTTTTGACTTCCTCCTCTCCTGGTGTCAAACAAGTAGAAGGGAAACTCCAATTCAATCTGGTGACTTGTGACTGCTGAACATTCAGAAGCCTAATGTGTTCTGAACGGAGCAGTTGACCCCCCCTCCCCCCAATCAGATTAACAAAACCTTTTAGGTTTGATTCCTACTTTATTAACTGGATGAAGTTATTATTGTTGTTATCCTTATGAAAATGGTTATTGCCGTTGTTGTATTTGTTATTGTCATTATTATCATCAACTAAGACATTGTGTCACAAAAACGCAAACATATAAGGATTCATTCCAAGTTTAATCTTCTTCTTTTCCATTCGGCTTTCCCCTTCAGGGGTCACCACAGCGAGTTAACCTTCTCCATCTAACCATATTTTCTGTATCCTCCTCTCTCACACCAACTATCTTCATATCCTCTCTCACTATGTCCATAAATCTTCTCTTTCGTCTTCCTCTAAACCTCCTGCCTTGCAGCTCCAATTGCAGCATCGGTCTACCAATATATTCACTTTCCCTCCTCTGTGTATGACCAAACCTTCTCAGTCTGGCTTTTCTGACCTTCTCCCCAAAACACCTAACATGTGCTGTCCCTCTGATGGACTAATTCCTGATCTATCTATATTCAGTCCTAGCTTAATAATTGAATGGAATAATTGTTGTTGCTTTTGTTGTTGTTGTGATTATCCAGTCAGACATTGAGTCACAATAACACAGATATCTTTTGAAAATCACACTCCTGGTTTTCTGAAATCATGAGATAATCACAATGCTATTCATCACAATTATTTAAGTATTTAATACTATTTAATATATTTAATATATAGTATTTAATATGTAAGTATTTTTTTTTTTGCCGTAATTATCGAACCAAGGAAGAAAACATTAAACAATATACTTATTAAATGAAAACAATTTTCAATGTTATTAGCAGTACTTTTTCATTATAGCCATCTTTCAATCATCCAACAATTAAGATTTTCTCTCATTAGACATCCTTTTATTTGTATTCTGGTTCACTGTAAATGTGGAATTCAGATAATCACATGAGATCTGAAGGATGAAACATACTTCCTAACTGTTGCTTTGTCACTGCCTTTCTTTACTCTTCTTCTTGAAGCTAGGCAATGGATGGGCAGCCGATCCAGGTGAGTGAAGAAGAGAGAGTGTTTGTGCGAGAAGAGAGTCGGTGGAGGAGAAGGAAGAAGGCCATCACCTCCTCCTCCTGTGCGTCCATGGATCAGATCTGTGTGGAGTTCATCCTGCCAACTGTGGCTCAGGGTGGAAATGGTCCAGACACACTGCAGATGGACGTTGCTGGAAACTGGACAGTCGAACAGGTTATTTAGTTTACTGATTAACTCACAGAATTGTGGAGTGTCATGAAGGTTGAAATGCCAGGGTGACTAAAGCTGGCCCACATACAGTGTATATATGTGTGTGTGTGTGTGTGTGTGTGTGTGTGTGTGTGTGTGTGTGTGTGTGTGTGTGTGTGTGTGTGTGT